>ML660201.1:7790509-7915272 GCA_007570785.1 Antilocapra americana | reverse complement strand
AATTCTTCCTCATTTTTATTGTAGTAAAATGAACATAAAATGTAGCATATTGATCATTTTACAATTCATTGCATAATGCGGTGGAAGTTAGTACTTTCACAAAGTTGTGCAACTGTTAGCACTATCTAGTTGTAAAACATTTCCATCACCCTACAAGGAAATCTGCACCCATTTTAAGCAGCCATTCCCTATTTCCCTCTCTTTCAAATCTCTGGAAACCACTAATGTATTTGCTATTTCTATGTGTTAGGTAGTTAGAAAAGGAGAAAGGAGTCCAGAACAGTGGTGGCTAAAAGACATAGAAGGGAGAAGCCCAAGAAAATGGAACAAAGGAAGGTCCAAGATCAGAGTGAGGACCTCAGGTGAAACAAACAGCCCTCCTGGCTAGCCCTATTTACATAAGGCAAACTCAGAAGGGAGGAGAAAAAAACATAAAAGAGGACCCAAATTGAGCCCCACTCTTCTTTTGGATCGGCCCGCCCTCATGCCTCAAGGATGTATTTTCCTTTGCTTGCCAAATAAAACTGAGCTGTAACCAAGCTGTAACACTGGCCCGCCATTTCAAATTCTTGCTGTGATGAGACAGAATGGAGGAAATCACATACTCCCCCAATGTATCTGGTACCGTTTCTCAGCTTTAACTGGTTGAAACAATCTTGGCTTGGCCCCCACGAGGTGGAGGCTGAGGATAGCAGAAGCCCAACTCAGAGGAAGCTGAATGCAAAGGAAACCTAGTACAGTGGAAGAGACAAGAAGCCCAGCGTGCTGGAAATTGGGACAGCAAAAACAAACTTGGCAGAAAGCTAATGTGGCTCAGTCTCAGATCCCAGAAAACCTCCAGGTAAGGTACGGGGTCCTCATCCCTATGGCTGAAAGGACATTTGGCTATCAAAATCTTAATTCTTTTATGATCTCTCATTTCTTATTTCTTTGAACCCCTTGCAAACAGTCCAGTGGCAGTGGGTGCAACTGAGAGATTCTGGCAGGTGCTACTACCCAGTATATCCCAAAGGTTCTACTATCTGCTGTGCCCAAATGGAAGAGGGTTCTTCTGTCCTCAGTCTTCTTTGCGCCAAGGATTAGGCCAATGAAAATGGTGAGCACAGGTCAGGTATTCAGCAGATTGTCCAGCAGGCTATGAAGGGAACGCCTTGGCACGTTTTTCCCACTGATTTTTCCTCCTGTCCTTCAGTTCCTCTCTCCATCTATGCCACTGCTTACAAAGTATTGGGCAGGTTATCATCTTTCCATTTCTGAAAGTTGTGTTTGGAACTGTTTACCTAAGATTGGGACTCAAACCCACGTGGCAAAGACTCTGTGCTATGCTTAGTCACTCAGTTGTACCAAACTGGGACTTGAGCCTGGCCAAAACCCACAGTGCCTGGTTTCAGGAACTAATGAAGCTCATGTTCTTGATGTCTCTCTCTTCATCTCCTCCACAAGTTCATGTAGATCTGCTGCCCTGTACCGAATGCTATTTGTATCTTGAGGAGATTTAAATACTGGTCACCAAGTCATCCACTGAGACGCTAGGCCGCACGCCGCCCCCGCCAGCCGCCCGCCGCCGCCCCCTCCTCTTCGGGCTGCCTGCGCAGCGCCGGGGCCCGCCCGCCATGCCCCCCGCTCCGCTGCGCTCACAGGCCCCGCTCGGCTGCGGGAGAGCAGAACAAACAGCCGTGCCACCGCTGGCGGCGCCGCCGCCCTATAAATACATTTTAAAAGCAGTAGTTACTATTATATAGATAATAAGATAGTGAAATATATGAGAGTCTAAAAAATTTAGTATAACAAGATTCTTCATCTTGGTTAAGAATGTTTAGGGCCCACAGTGGTAGTCAGGGCCTGTGAAACTGCTGGAATTGCCTAAAATGTTATGTTTATGTATCTACATAATCCCATCCCAATATGTCCAATCATACTCCACAAAGCATGCAGTCAAAACTTGGAGAAAGTCTGCACTTGGCTTGAGAAATTCATACATGATGATATAGCCTTTGGGTAACATAAACGTACTTAAAGCATATTGTAAATGGATGAGTAGAAATGATTCATAATGAGTCCAGTTATACAGAAATGTTTAAAGAGGAGAAAAATAAACATTTGTGTACTTTGACTCTTGCTTTGTTCTTTTTTGGATCTACACTGATCCATCACGTGTAGATTTGTCAGTCTATTATTTAAGAGGCTAACGGGAGGCTTTTATGCTTAAATTGTTTCCTTGTGTATATGTTATATTATAGACTTTACCATTATCATTTAGATACATACTTTTATGAATGGTGTGATCTAGGATATAATTTCATATTTTACTGAGTACTTCATTTCTCTGCACCACAAATTCAATATCCTGGGATTTCTCAGGGGCTGAGACTCTGTTCCCAACGCAGGGGTCCCAGGGTTGATACCTGGTCAGGGAAATAGATCCCACGTGGCACAACTAAGAGTTCTCATGTTACAACTAATGATCATGAGTGCAGTAACTAACACCCAGTGCAGCCAAATAAATAAGTAAGAATTTTAAAATCTACTAAAAAATAAATTCAACATCCTTCTTTTACCCACCCATGTCCATCCTTTGTATACTAACTATGTATCTTGGCTTAAAAAAGACTGATTCAAAATTTCCAGATATAGATATTAAGAAAGGACAAATTCGGTCAAAATATCAGAAGCACCACTAATATATTATTCTTGCAACATTAAAAAGGAGAAAAATTGAAAATGAATGGAAAATGAGAATGTTTATTTCCTATAATTTAATAAACTAGAAGCGTGATCCAAAGAATGTCACAGTTAGCATTTCATTTCCTCTGGGCTTTTAAAATGATGGTTAATTGCAGATGGTGACCTTCTGTATCAGACACTGTTTACAAGTGTTAAATTTCAAGTAGGAGGCATTTATGATTTTCCATATTGTAACTCTAGGGAGTAGCATGTGAAATCCAGGCAAAGATTTATAAATCAAGGAAAGTACTGGGTACTTTGTTAATCAGGTACTGTGTTACTGGATTACTCACCTATCCATTCCCAATTTTGCCACCAGATTTACAATTCAAATCGTTTCAGGATAAAATATTTATTCACAGTTAATTGTGTCTGATGTTACTTTACCTTATTTTTAGAGGTAATGGATAAGAATACAATACTTTGGTCTACTAATAAACATTTACTCCTTTGAACTAGACTTGTTGAAAGAATACCAATTTAAATGCCATATACCCTTAACAGAAATGAGTCATTTGGCCTAATATGACTCGTTGGCATTCTACATTCAGCACTCTTGCCCTGTTATATGGAAAGACATCTCATTGCAGTTCAAAATTTGTTTCATAGAGAGTTGGCCTGTGTTCAGAACTGGTTGCATTTCATACTAAGGGTCCTATGTGGTGATGCTGGAAACTGTGGGAGCGGCTGCAGAACCGTGTGATGGAGGAGTCATCTTACCTACATTGTATTAGTTAGTGTCTATGCCTCTAGCACTTTCTCTAGAATATCAACAGTCATGTGCTACCACCAGCTATCATCTATTTTGGTCCACAGTCATTTTGAGTATATTAACAGTAAAAAGTAAATATAAAAAGTTCCATGGAGTAAATTCAATAAGAAATGTTTAAAACCTAATGAATCATTGAAGATCCAAGTTGTGATTTGAATTCTGTGATCTTTAACGCTGGTGAAATGTTACCATTTCTTTCATTCCTGTTGTAAATAGGTTTACTTGCCTCATGAATTTTGAACTTTCCTGTTTTAAAAGGGTGTATAAAGTTTTACTCTTTAAAATAAACCTTAATTTCAGTGAAAAAAGAAAAAAAAACTAATGAAAGTCTATAAAATACTTATGTGTAGTATAAAATTAAATTTTCATCTGTGGAGAGAAAAAGCATACTCCTAAGTAGGAAGATTCAATGTTATAACATGTTAGTTCATTATTACTTTACTTTAGAAATGTAATGCAACACCAACAAAATACCCTCAGACTTTTTTTTCTTTTTTGGAGTTAATCAGTTTAACTGTAAAGTTCATCTAAGAAAAAGTCAGCAAGAAGAGCCAGAAAAATCCCATAAAAGAAAAATGATAGGGGGAATGATGTACTGTCCTAAAATGTTATATGATCTTTTATATACAATTGCAAAACATTGACCCATGAATATAGTATTCAGACAGATCATATAGGATACAGAAATCTGGAGGTGAAATGATGGATTTCGAATATGTTGTTAGGATAACCAAATAGCAATACTGACAAACAAAGCTGAACTAACTTCTCATATCATACATCATGGCAAATTCTAATTTAATCAGATAAATACCAAAAAAAAGAAATAATGTAAATACTAGACATACACATAAGTAAATTCCTATGTCAGTTCAGTTCAGTCACTTAGTTGTGGCTGACTCTTTGCGACGCCATGAACTGCAGCACTCCAGGCCTCCCTGTCCATCACCAACTCAACCCAAACCCATGTCCATCGAGTCGGTAATGCCACCCAGCCATCTCGTCCTCTGTCGTCCCCTTCTCCTCCTGCCCCAATCCTTCCCAGTATTAGGGTCTTTTCCAGTGAGTCAGCTCTTCACATGAGGTGGCCAAAGTACTGGAGTTTCAGCGTCAACATCAGTCGTTTCAATGAACACCCCAGACTGATCTCCTTTAGGATGGACTTGTTGGGTCTCCTTGCAGTCCAAGGGACTCTCAAGAGTCTTCTCCAACACTACAGTTCAAAAGCATCAATTCTTCGGCACTCAGCCTTTTTCACTGTCCAACTCTCACATCCATACATGACTACTGGAAAAACCACAGCCTTGACTAGACGGACCTCTGTTGGCAAAGTAATGTCTCTGCTTTTCAATATGCCATCCAGGTTGGCCATAACTTTCCTTCCAAGAGGTAAGTGTCTTTTTATTTCATGGCTGCAATCACCATCTACAGTGATTTTGGAGCCCCCCAAAATAAAGTCTAACACTGTTTCCACTGTTTCCCCATCTATTTCCCATGACGTGATGGGACCAGATGCCATATGACTTGAATTCATAAGCATGAAAATATTGATAAAGTAGAAACATTTTGCAAGCCAGAGAACATTAGAATCAAATATATAAGATAAACAACATACTGAGAAAAACATTTGTGACTGTTAAAGAAAAAAGATATTCATGATGCTTGTTGAAGATGGAGATTCAGGATTTATTCCAGGAAGGGTCATGAGGATAGGTGGGTACTGCTGCAATGGGGTCTTGCAGCAGGGGAGAGAGTTGAACTTAACTTTGAATATAGTCTAGGCAAGTACGAACTTACAGCCAAAGAGCAGGCTGAAGGCCAGAGACAGAAAATTACTAAAAAGAAATACTAAGAGCAAGGCTGGGTGGGGTGGGAGGTTCTGGCTCAACCAACCTAAGAGTGTTCTTGCTGATGGCAGGCCAGGGTGACCAGACATCATCCAGGGAGTAGCAGAGGATAGATATTAGATATATGGATGGTCAGATATGGAGGATGGCACTTCTAGTTAAACTGACTTATCAGAATTTGTGCTAAAATTTGACGATGCAGAAAGAAACACAAAAATATGCCTAATTAAAAAGTTCAGAAGTGCCTGAGTAGAGTTTGGTCAAGGAGAAAATCTCTGTCATTATACTATAGAAAAAATTTAATATAAAAATATTAAGCAGGCAGCCAAACAATTTAAAACTAGTTTTAAAAAGTAGACATAAAGGTATTTAAAATTTTGTAGAAGGATGAGCTAGAATTATAAAAAGACAATTCATGCATACATACAAAGACCTTCAAATGGCTCTTAACTATATGAAAAGATGATTAACCTCATTTTCAATAAAACAAATATAATTAAAACTGCACTAAGATATCACTTCTCACCTATCAGGTTAGAAAAGTTCAAAAGGTTGATAACATACTCTTTTGGTGAAACAAAGCTAAAATACACACTTTCATGGATTCTCAGTGACAAAACAAGATGGTATTATTACAGTGGGGCATATCTGGCAATATCTTGCAAAATTACATAATGTATTTATTGTTGTAGTTTGGTTGCTAAGGTGTGTCTGACTCTGCGACTTCATGGGCTGCAGCCCTCCAGGCTCCTCTGTCCATGGGATTTCCCAGGCAAGAATACTGGAGTGGGTTGCCATTTCCTTCTCCAGGGAATCTTCCCACCCCAAGATCGAACCCACGTTTCCTGCTTTGGCAGGTGAATTCTTTACCACTGAGCCACTAGGGAAGCCCTACATAAGGCATTTATCCTATGACAAATCAAATACCACCTTTAGGAATTCATCAGAGATACATTTGGTATAAACAGAAAAAGTTTTATGCACAAGATCTTTCATTATACCACTGTTTATAATATAATAGCTTAAGTTAGGGGCTTTCCTGGTAGCTCAGCTGGTAAAGAATCCACCTGCAATGCAGGAGACCCCGGTTCGATTCCTGGGTCAGAAAGTTCCCCTGGAGAAGGGATAGGCTACCCACTCCAGTATTCTTGGGCTTCCCTGATGGCTCAGATGGTGAAGAACCTCACTGCAATGAGGGAGACCTGGGTTCGACCCCTGGGTTGGGAAGATCCCCTGGAGAAGGGCATCACAACCCACTCCTAGTATTCTTGCCTGGAGAATCTCCATGGACAGAGGAGCCTGGCGGGCTGCAGTCCATAGGGTCACAAGAATCAGACACAACTGAGTGACTAAGTACAGCACAGTACAGCTTAAGTTGGAAAGGATCTAAATCGCTATCATTTGAGAATTGGTTTAATAAACTGTTTTATCTAAACAGTATACCGCTATGAACTGATGAAATGCAAAGAAGAATAACTTTTGTTGGGACCCACTCAGACCCTCAGAATTGGTATAAAGATTATTTTAAAGAGAAAAACATGAAAGTAGACCGAATTAAAAAGTTAGGGAGAACTAAACAAGATGCAAAAAGAAATTTTATATGAATGTTCCTTATCTAACAAAAGCAGTGCCTCCATAAATATAGCTTCCATTAAGTCCCACATTAAGAGAGTTTCCTGTGAATTCAGCTGCCTTGGAAACAGACTGCCCTTTTCCAGCAAAAAGTCCAATAGCTCCTTCCTTATCTTTTCATTGAAACTTTAAATCACTCCCTCCTCCCTTCCTAAGTTTGGTATGTTAATCTTTTATAGGCTTCCCAGGTGGTGCTAGTGGTGAAGAACCTGCCTGTAAGGCAGGAAACACAGAGACCCAGGTTCAATCCCTGGGTGGGGAAGATCCGCCGGTGGAAGGCATGGCAACCCACTCCAGTATTCTTGTCTGGAGAATCCCATGGATAGAGGAGCCTGGGGGGCCACAGACCATCGGATTGCAAAGAGTCGGACATGTCTGAAGCCACTCAGCATGCACACACTGAGAGACTAACTTGACAATGAGTACTCCTGGGTGTACTTAAACCTTGTTTTTCCTCCTCTTAACCTATTATCAGTTAATTGGCAAGACCCAAACCACTGGATCCAAGTTGGAAGAAAACAAATTTTCCTCTAACACTCTCCATACTATGTTGAGATCTCTGTGATATAATGTGATCACATCAAGATGGGCAAAAATCCACAGTATGCTATTGATTATCTTAGAAAAAAGAACATAAATATGCAAGCATATTTTTCCTATGTAAAATATGAAAAGATAAAACATAAACTGAAAAAAAAGTAAAGGTTTCCAAAGGAGAGGAAATAGGTTGAATGCAACAGGGATAGAAGCAAAATTTCTTTGCATATAATTCACTGTGTAGTTTAAACTTTGGAACAATGGAAAATGTTCACATAAATATTAACAAAATTAAGTTAAAAGTCAATCTTTATATATCCAGAGGAACCTGAAACAAACTTAATGATTTTAGTGACTGGAACAGCCACAGAGAGAAACTTCAAAGCATAGTAATTTGTCTGAACATTTCTAATGGGATATAGGAATAAAGGAGAAAAGAAACTTATCCTCTTCCTTCTTAGGTTAAGTGCTTAAGGACATGCAAATTATTAATAAATTTACAAAAGATATAGTAGCAAGACAAAAGACAAAATTGAATCACATGCATATCAGAGTTCAGAAAAATATGACTCAAGTAGGTGGTCAGAATTTGGAGCTTTTATATTCAACAGGGAAGAGGAACAGGCAGATGGTTATTTATGTGGAATGAATAACTTCTTAAGAGAGGAAGCAAGGGGTAAGAAAGGTCACTTATGGGAAAACAGCTTTTAGGGAAAATAAAGGGGCCCTTAGGAGAATAGATGGGTTATATGATAGTTTGTGACAATCTGTTTGGGTGTGGGAGTTGAATTCTAGACTCCAGTGAGTCAACCTTCCCTGGTTGTTCCGGCGGAATGGATTTATGATAGTTGAGTTTCGCTGAGTTCTTTTGGGAAGCTCTGTTTTTAGGCAGATACGGAAGTTCAGGAAAAAAGCTACTTCTGAAATGGCTTCAGCTCAAATCTTTTATGGCACGGTGGCCTATTCTGGACCCCTTCAATCCAAAGAAAAATAAACCTGCAAATAAATTGTTTCTGGTAATAAATGGCTAATGTTGGGGTTGGATTGTTATTCAGGGACTGCTATACATGTATTGTTAAATAAAGCAAATGAAAAATGAAGGCTGCTTTGGTGCAAGTCATGATTGCCATTTTGGAAGAAAAGAGATTGCTGTGCATCTCTGAAGCTAAATAAAAATGATGCAGTTCTGAATTTGAATTGAAAATACCAATATGAATAATTTTAATACATATAGACACATAGGTACACACATTTCCCAAATCCACATAATGAAACAATAAACACACAAGTATGGGCAACATCTGTGTGGTTAAGAAATCTCTTCAGTTCTGATTCATGGTTGGCAATATCAGTATGATTCTCTTTTATATTTTATATGTATACATAGGCATTATATACACATAAATATTTCTTAACTCCAGTCACACAAGTAGTGACCAACCCTAGCTGACTCCAGTTCTGAGGCATGCAATATACAACATAGGTTCAGAACATCTTTTCATATTAGGTAGCAAGAAAGTTCTCAAGGACTCTCAAGAGGTCTCAGAATCACAGTGAAGAGGCTCCTACTGGCCAAAGATGGGTAATAAGGAATATGACCACAAAGAATTGAAACACAACCAATATTTTTAAATTCATGATTTCATAATGATATTTCAAATATAAAATACCACTGGTCAACTTTAGAAGTTTCTAGGAAACACTATAAGAAAAAATCATAAATAAAGGGAAAGAACCAATATTTATTCTGCCTCTCCTTTATGGACTATCAGTTTAGTTCAGTTCAGTCACTCAGTCGTGTCTGACTCTCCGCAACCTCATGAACTGTAGCATGCGGGCTTCTCTGTCCATCACCAACTCTCGGAACTTCGTCAAACTCATGTCCATTGAGTCGGTGATGCCATTCAACCATCTCATCCTCTGTGGTCCCTTTTCCTCCTTCAGGTAACTAGGTTAATGAGGGAAAGTTCTCCTTTTAGAAATGGAAGGGACAAACAAGATTTTCCCAACCCCCTTATCGTTTTTGGTCCCTGAATGAGTATGAAAATTCAACTGACAAAGAATTAAGAAGAGGAATACACCCAATTTGTCTAGTGTTTCATGTGTCATGAAGACTTCATAAGGAAATGAGAATGGAAGAAACAGATTCAAGTGGTTTTATGCTAGATTTGAACAGAGTGCTCAGCCATGTAGAAATCTGATGTTAGAGAATATGAGGTAAGTGTAGCAAGTCCTGTTTGTTAGGATTCTTCTGGATAGCTCGTTGTCTTCAGAAATAAGGATGTTCTTCTCTTCCAGGTCTAAGGAGGGCACTTTTCACATGAGGACTTTATGATCTGTTTTAGGAGAGGAAGGGTAGGTGAGGGTCAAAACGATCTTCCTGCTCCTGCCATTTATCTTAAACAAATTCTTCAATATGCCAGGAGCCACATTTGGGGACAGCTTGTCCTGATCCCCATCAGAAGTGATCCAGCTAATAAATGAAGACTGAATGACAGTGACACAGGCTGGGACCTGGGATTCTTTGCTGCAGTGCTTGCACCCAGACAAATGTCTCCTCCTCACTTCTCTTGGACAAAACACAAAGAAACTATAAGGAATTAAAAATAACTGCACACACGCCCAGTTGGGGCAAATTATGAACAAGATACAAAAGGCCAAAATTCAACTGCTACTTTTGTGGTACCAGGAACAAAAGCAGAGTCCTGCGAATGGTCCCTGCACAGAGCACCACCAAGGGGGTAGGCAGACCACCTAAGCTACCCTCTGACCTGACCCACATGTTGGATCCAATCCTCACCCCTTTTTAAGGAACCACTTACCCCTTCTCAGGGAGCCAGCAAGCGAGCCTGTTACTTCGTTTCCACTCTCTTGTGCTAAAGCGTGAGGCCCAATGAAGTGTTGCCTGAATACCTGTCTGGACTCTTATTTCTATTTAAGAAGAGTTCCAAGTTCTCAGCATCAAGATTATCAAGATTTAGCAATCCATAATGCATAAAGAATCCTAGAAAAAGGACTGCTAAAATCTCCTAATGAAAATACACAGGCACTTGCCTCGTAGTCCAGTGATTAAGACTCTGAGCTTTTATTGCAGGGGGCACGGTTCAAAGAAAGAGTCAAATCCAGTGCTAATTCAAATTCTAAATCTAAACTCCAATTGACAAGTAAAGTGTTACCTGACATCATAGTGGTACAATCAGCACAATCCTGAGTGTGGTATAGGCTATAGGACATCACGCTTAATAAATACAATGAGAGGAGAAAAAAAGATGGAAGAGGAGACTGTAGAGTAAAAAAAGACGCTGGAATCATATCAACCAATCACAATGCAGGTCTTGATTAAGGCAAGCAAACCGTTCTAAATTAACTAGAAATTATGGGAATTTAAGCACAGGCTGGGTATTTGATTATATTGAAAACTTTTTATGCCACAGGTCTCATGATTTGAGAAATGAAAGATACAATGAATTAACTATTGTTTTAGAGGAGGACAGCACAGTGCTCAGGAGTTAGAATGAGGAGGTGGGTCCAGTTTTTAGACTTACTCTTTGTGTGGTCTTAAACAGCTGACAGTGTCTTTAGTCTGTTTACATCTGCATCTACATCTCATATGATTGGTCTTAGATTATGTCCTTGTAACAGCCCTTTGCAAGGTAAAGGGCATACCTTTCTCTTTTTTTCCCCTGACTATCTCATTGTTGTTTTTTTCCCTCCTCTTATGACTTTCAATGGAAATCCAGAGAAACATTTTTTTTTAGAGGAGAAAAAAAGGTGAGAAAACACTCTCTTTCAGGGCATCATTTTAACTAAAATAAATATAGCATGAGTTGTTATAAAATAATACAGAAAGCAGTTAAGTGAGAATTTTGCTGCTAACAAAAATTGAGAATCGTGGCGTAGATTTAACTTAATAATGTTAATGTATTCTCCTTGTCTGCAGAGCTGTCTATAAATACACACAGGCACAAGGCACATCCTTCATGATTAGCTTCTCCCTCTTGACTTAGTCCATCAATTGGTGCCATCAGGCTCTTTTGAAAGTCATTGCTTCTGATTAAGAGAAATGAGCTGGTTCTCAGATGGCTCACAAAGCTGGTAATAAGAAGGGAGAGGCAACCATGCCAGGCTCCTGAAGGTCTGCAGAACAGGCAGGGTGCTCCTTATGAGATGAATAGAATGCCAGGCTCCTGAAGGTCTGCAGAACAGGCAGGGTGCTCCTTATGAGATGAATAGAGGCCCACAGTCCCAGTGTGTGACAGAGCCACAGGTGTCAGTTGAAACCTGAAACAGAGGCTTCTGGAAAGGAAGGTAACCCTCTGGAAGGCACACTGGCCCCGTGTAGTGTGTGTGTGTGTGTTCCTGCATGCACATTGTGTATAAACAGGTGAGACATACTCACTTTCTGAAATCAGATGATAATCTCAGACCTCAGACCCCAGGCTTCCACTTAGCTTTCCACGTCCCCTCTCGTGCACTTGCAAATATGCCACTGGGAGCAGTGGGTGCCACACCAAGGGATGGTGAGGGTTGGCGCAAATTAAAAGCCTGAGGACAGAATAGGGAGATGGAGGAAGGAGAAAGTCTTGTGCTTGACTTTAAAGGACTGTTAACCAGAAAAACAGGTCAGGAAAGCTTCAACTAAATTGTTACTGGTCTTTGAGGCTAGTCAACAACCAAGTCTACTGTCTACTTTGCTCTGAATTCAGGCAGAGCCAGTAATTCAAAGAGAGAAAACAAGAAAGGGGATTGGTGGCTATATATGACAGAAGATGGGGGACACCCTCTCTGCTTTGCAATGATTTAGTGGAAAATGTAGTTATGCTTCATTTGGCACTTTGCAAGGTAATATTTTTATACTGGAAGCCTTTCAGCATAACTTTCACTAGGAAAACAAATCTGTAATTCATGATAATTTCAATTTAATGGTACTTAGTGTTTTAACAAAGGAATAAGAAGAGAAGCAGCAGAAGAAAATATGATAAAGAGAAGAAAGTGCAGGGACGAAAGCTTCTGGGTTCTACATTTCCTAGGAAAGTGTAAAAAAGAAGCTTCTGGTCTTAGTCATTTCCATTTTTATTACAGAGTTTTCTGAAAGCTGTAACTTATCTGTGTCCCTATTTCCTATTGTGGGCATGGATTCTGCATATGGAATTGAATTATTAATAAGAATTTCACACTTCTAATGAGCACCTGCTGTCTTCGTTGGGTCAGTACATTTTTGTCATTTTTAAAAGAACATTAATTACATATGCCAAATTACTATCTAGTCTGATATACAGCTTTAAAAACACTTTTTTATTTTGAACTAATTTTCAATTTATAGAAAAGCTGCATGAATAGTATAGAGTTCCCATTTATCCTCATTCAGCTGCCCCTAATGTTACCATCTTGCATAACCTGAGTATAAGGATGAAAATCAGGACATTAACCTTTATACACCAGTATTAATTAAGTGACCAAGTTTATTCAAATACATAAAACTCTAAATAATAAAATAGGAAATGTCTCAAATTTTAAACTAATTGTGATGAGATATAAAAACATGTAAAGAGTTCATTTATAAGTATGGGTATTGGTAATGGAGTAATTTTAAAATTAAATTATGTTTCTGATGCTAAAGCAATAGAAAACATTCACAAATGTGTAATATTGCCTAAACATATAAAATTAATCAATTACACATTTTTAATGCTATTGGGCTGGGAGATGAAAAAATATTAAATTATGAATGTCTGTGACAGAAAATAATTAGTTGGTAAGTTTCAAAACTACCAAGATTCAGGTTCAGATAACTAGTGAAATTATGATAATTTCAGTCAACAAGTAACAATTGAAAGCTCTATTTGACAGTTAATTGGGTTAAAAATAGAGATGCAACAGAGAGCAAAATGGAAAACAAATCAATATGAAACATTAGTCATATATCATAAAAAAAAAATCATACCATGCTAAAAACTCCAGACTACTCCCACAAAGATTTAGAGCAGTGTGATAAGATACTTTAACAAATAAATGAATACTAAGGAAAGTTTCCATGTGGCATTTATAATCAGAAGTCAGAAATATAAAGAATTTTAAGCAAATTCAACCACAAAGAATTACAAATAGAGTTTATTTTTTCAGATCTTTAGAAAACATAAATGTAACTATAACAGAGGCCATATTAAAATATTAAAATAAGAAACACTGCAAAAACATACACTGCAAAAGTCAAAACTACAGTAGGGCTTCCCTGGTGAGCCAGTGGTTAAGAATCCCTCTGCCAGTGCAGGGTAACGGGCTCAGTCCCTGCTCCAGGAAGATCCCACATGTTGCAGGGGAACTAAGCCCATGCACCACAATTACTAAAGCCAGCATTCTAGGACCAGCAAGGCACAGAACTGCAACTACACACTGCAACTACCTAAGCTCCTAGAGCCCATGCTCCACAATAAGAGAAGCCGCTGCAATGAGAAGCCCATGTACCACAACGAAGAGTAGCCCTCACTGGCCTGCTTTCAGCAACCAAGACTCAGCACAGCCCCCCCCCCCAAAAAAAAATATATATATATATATCTTAGAAAACAAACCTGGAGTGAGAGAAAATAAAATGTCTGAATTCTGTTAATAAATGTAAATGGCTTAAAAACCAAACACTTCTTATTGAATTTAAAGTTTATTGATTAAAAAAATCAATAAACGGACAGATACAAAAGAGGAATAAATAAACACACTACAGAGCCTACATAGGATCATGGAAGTGATGTTAGTGGAAAAACTGGTGCAATTCAAATAAAATTTAATGTTTAGTTAAGAAATTATACCAGTAATTTTTTTCCTGTTTTTGATAACTGTACTTTTTCATGGTTGTACAAGTATTAACATTAGAGGAAGCTGGGTAAAGGATATATAGGGATTCTGTACTACTTTTGCATACATTCTGTATGTTTAAAGTTATTTAAAAAGTTAAAAAATAAAACCCAACTGTATGTTACTTTAGAAAAACAGGCCAAATCTAAAATATTGGAAGAATAAGGCTTTCCATTTAACAATGGTTCTGGATCACAACCTTCAATGTATCCTGTTTGAATTATTTTTAAAGTAGGAAAAATGTGAAAATCTATAAGAAGGCTAATAAATAAGACTAACGGCCAGTTATATGTTCCATGAACATAAACTGCAAGGGAAAATTATGAAAGAAGAAATTTTATATGCAGAGATATAAAGGACACAAATTAATTATAGTATATAAAACCTGGATTCTGATCTTTAAAGTAAGTAAAAGATAATGGCATTTATGAGACAATTATGACTGAATAATGACTGCATATTTGATGATACTGGGGAATTACTACTAGGCCTTGATGCTATAATAATCTTGTGACTACATTAACAAAAACAAGAACAACATAATAACAAGGCTTTACTTTTGGAGATCCATACTAAAATATATACGAATCAAATGGAAAAAAAAAATTAAGGTAGAAATTCTGGCTACATGAAAAACTGAATTTTAATGGAATTTTCCCTTTCCTCCTTTCTTGTTAAAACAAAAATGCTGGACAACATTCCATAAAACGTACTAAAGGAACTAGTAAAAGAAATTACTATAACTTAAAACAAAACCCAGAAGGAAGGACTGTGGTAGACAAAGCAACAGAGAACGAGTAAGTTAGTTATCATGCTGGTAAACCTAAAGAATACTGGACTGCTGTCACTGCTAATAATGATGATAGCAATGATGACTAATTTAAGGTTCTTTATAAAAAAAATAGAACTAAATACTATACAAACAAACTACGGAAAGAGAAATAGTCACAAGTAGAGTGCTGCAGGGTCCTATATTTGGAAGAATAATATAGATATCATTTATCTTGGAAGAATAATAAAGATATCAACAGTTTGAAACTTTAGGTTTGAACTTAACACCATATGTAAACTTTAAAGGTGTAAAGTTAACAAAATATAGGAAAAATATAATTTAAATTTTAAGATCACTAAAGAAAATGAAAACTGGGAAATAAAAGCAGTCAAGTATGAGGAAAAACTGGGATAGAAGTGTATTAACGCTGTATATTGTCACCCTACTTATTTAACTTATATGCAGAGTACATCATGTGAAATGCCAGGCTGAATGAAGCACAAGCTGAAATCAAGATTGCCAGGAAAAATATCAATAACCTCAGATTTTCAGATGACACCATCCTTATGGCAGAAAGTGACGAGGAACTAAAAAGCCTCTTTTTTCCTTTTTTTTTTTTATTGTTTTTGCCATACAATAACATGATATCACCATGGGTTTACATATGCTTCCCCTCCAGAACCCCCCTCCCTCCTCCCTCCCCCTGGGGAAATCTCGCTGCACCAGCCCCGAGAATCAATCCTGGGCTGGCGATTGATTAGACATATGATAATTAACATGTTTCAATGCCATTCTCCCATATCATCCCACCCTTACGCTCATCCACAAAGTCCACGAGTCTATTCTATACATCTGCATTCCTTTTGCTGTCTCACATGCTGGGTTCTCGTTACCGTCTTTCTAAATTCCATATATATGTGTTAATATACTGTATTGTTGTTTTTGCTTCTGGCTTACTTCACTCTGGATAATGGGCTCCAATTTCGTCCATCTGAGAAGAATTGCTTCAAATGATTTTTTTTTTTAATGCTGAGTAATATTCCATTGTGTATATGTACCACAGCTTTCTTATCCATTCATCAGTTGATGGGCATCTAGGTTGCTTCCATGTCCTGGCTATTGTAAACAATGCAGCGATGAACATTGGGGTACACGTGGCTCTTTCAATTCTGGTTTCCTCGGTGTATATGCCCAGCAGTGGGATTGCTGGGTCATATGGCAGGTCTATTTGCAGCTTTTTAAGGAACCTCCACACTGTTTTCCATAGTGGCTGTACTAGTTTGCATTCCCACCAACAGTGTAAGAGGGTTCCCTTTTCTCCACATCCTCTCCAGCATTTATTGCTTGTAGACTTTTGGATGGCAGCCATTCTGACTGGTGTAAAGTGGTACCTCATTGTGGTTTTGATTTGCATTTCTCTGATAATGAGTGATGTTGAACATCTTTTCATCTAAAAAGCCTCTTGATGAAGGTGAAAGAAGAGAGTGAGAAAGTTGGCTTACAGCTCAACATTCAGAAAACTAATATCATGGCATCTGGTCCCATAACTTCATGGCAAATAGATGGGGAAAAAACGGAAGCAGTGATAAACTTTATTTTCTTGGGCTCCAAAATCACTGCAGCCATGCAATTAAAAGATGTTTGCCCCTTGGAAGAAAAGCTATGACAAACTTAGACAGTGTATTAAAAAGTAGAGACATCACTTTGCCAACAAAGGTCCACATAGTCAAAGCTATGGTTTTTCCAGTAGTCATGTATGGATGTGAGAGTTGGACCATAAAGAAGGCTTGAGCACCAAAGAATTGATGCTTTGGATCTGTGGTTCTGAAGAAGACTTTCAAGAGTCCCCTGGACTGCAAGGAGGTCACACCAGTCATTCCTAAATGAAGTCAATCCTAACTATTCATTGGAAGGATTGATGCAATAGCTGAAGCTCTAATACTTTGTCCACCTGATGCAAAGAGCTACTAGAAAAGACCCTGATGCTGGGAAAGATTGAAGGCATGAGAAGGGGACAACAGAGGGTGAAATGGTTGGATGGCATCACTGATTCAACAGACATGAGTTTGAGCAAAGTCTGGGAGATAGTCAAGGACAGGGAAGCCTGGAGTTCTGCAGTCCATGGGGTCACATAGAGTCAGACACGACTGAGCGACTGAACAAAAGGAGAAAAAGAGGTAAAGAAATAAACATAAAAGTATGACAAATAGAAAACTTAAACTGTCATGATATATAAATCCTTCCACATAAGTCAGGGTATCAACTAGATACCGTTGTGCAATACTGTCGTTGAACAGTGACTTAGAGCAACCACCAACATTTTGGTCCTGCAGGTGGGCAATTTAGGCTGGGCTCATCTGGCTGCTTTTCTGGTCTTGGTCCAGCTCCCTTATGCATCTGCAGTAAGCTGAGGGCAGGCAGGTGATGCTGTTCTGGGATCTGCGCTGGTCTCTCTCTCAAGTGTGCACTGGCTCTCTTCCACATGGTTTATCATCCTCTAGCAGGTTAACTGTGCTTGGTCACACTGAAGAGCCAGATTTCCAGGAAAATGTGTAAAATGTTGTTGTGTCAAGGCTGGGAACAGGCTCAGGAGTGGTCCTGCTGCATTCTATAGGTCACAGCAAGTCACAAACCAGCCCAGGTTGAGAGAGTTGGGAAACAGACTCTCTTCAAAGAAGTGACACAGTCACAATGTAAAAGGCATGGAAACAGGATGGGGAGAGCATTTAGGAATGAGCACTAAATAAACCATAAACATAAAACTGGACGAAATTCTCTCATTGGATATCATAGATTTATGTATCACAGATGTCAAAATTGTCAAGTTCTTAATATATATGAACCTAAACTGCATTAGGATTAAACAAAACAAAAAAATTAACAAGCAATGCAAAATGACAGGCAATGCAAAGAATTACTAATCAAAGGAAGCTGATGAGAAAAAAATATGGTAGAAAAAAATTTTAGAATATGAGAGAGCCATTGTTTAATCATAAAAAGAAAAATTAATCAGAAATATATTATAATTTTGAGTCCATACGCAACCTAACATAAGAAAAATCAATATATATAGTATATAAATTAATGGTGTTAATTGGAAATTAAAGTGATAGAAAAATTTGGATGACTAAGAGTAGAATTAAAAACAGAAAATATACCTTCTGCAACACTAGATATGATACAAGCAAAGTGAATAAATTCCCCATGAAAAGAGGCAGAATTCAGGGGTGTCTCAAAAGAAACAAGATGACAAAGGCAAAGCAATATATGTTTTAAAACACATAAATAAGTTTATGTCCCAAGTGATCAGTTGTGTCTGACTTTTTGCGATCCTATGGACTGTTGCCTGCCAGGCTCCTCTGTCCATGGGATTTTCCAGGCAAGAATACTGGAATGGGTTGCCATTTCCTACTCCAGGGGACCTTCCTGACCTAGGGGTCAAATCTGAGACTCTCGCCTCTCCTGCATTGCCAGGTGGATTTCTTTAATAAGAAGGTTTATCTTTCTTATTAAATGACATACTTTTAATGGATCTGAATCAAAATTGAATTATATCTTAAGCAATATAAATAGACCCTAAACAGAGTGCAACAATAAGATAAAAAAAAATACACTGGATTGGTCAAAAAGTTCCTTTGTTGTTGTTTTCATGTAGGTGATTTATTTTTTTTAACTTATTTTTTGGTGTATAAATTTTTTTTTTCTTTACATTATCGTGTTGGTTTTGCCATACATTGACATGAATCCGCCACGGGTAAGATTTTTAAAGTCTTTATTAGATTTGTTATGATAACTGCTTCTGGTTTATGTGTAGGTTTCTTGGCTGTGAGGCAGATGGGCTCTCGCTCCCTAACCAGGGATCAAACTCACACGCCTTGCATTGGAAGGTAAAGTCCTAACCACTGGACTATCAGGGAAATCCCTCCTTTGGTTTTTAAGTAAAAGTGAAAGACATAGTTTCCATTTTCACCACGAACTTTACTGAACAATGTATTCATCTTTTTGTTTCACTACCTTCTACCATTTTTCAGGCAACTTCATAATTCCATCTTCCCACGACTTTTTAGCTTTATAAGCAAAGAACTGCTCCAGGTACCTTTAACAGTCTTCTGGGGAATTGAAATTTTTTCCATTAAGAGAATTTTGTAAAGACCAAAATAAATGGACACCCAAACGTGCAGTGTCTTGTAAACACAGCAGATGAATCAGAACTTCCCAGCCAAACTGTAACAGTTTTTGCCTGGTCATCAAAGAAACATGTGGTCTTCATTATGTTGATGGAAAATTATGCAGTTTCTGCTAATTTCAGATGCTTTTTGTTGAGTGCCGCATTTAGTTGGTCTAATTGGGAGCAGTACTTGTTGGAATTAATCATTTGATTTTCTGGAAGAGTCATAAGGGAGGACTACCTTCCAATTCCACCATATATACAATATTACCTTCTTCAGATGAAGGCAGGCCTTTGATATATTTGTTGGTGGTTCATTTCTCTTGCATCATGATCTCCTCCATTCCAAATTATTGTGTGGTATCCACTTGTCACCACTATTCACAATTTGTTTTAAAAACAGAATATTTTTGTTATGCTTTGGTAGAGGACTGCATGCAGAAATACAATCAAGAAGGTTTTTTAATTTGCTTAACTTATGTGGAACACAAACATCAAAACTATTAACATAATCAAGCTGGTGCAAAGGAGTTTCAACACTTGATTTAGATATTTTGAGTATGTTGGTTATCTCCCACATGGTATAACTTTGATGGCTGTCAATTAATGTCTGTGGGATTTGATCACTATCAATTTAAACTGGTCCACCTGACCATGGAATAACATCCAGCAAAAAATCTCCAGCAGGAAATTCCACAAACCACTTTTGACACATTTGATCAGTCACAGCACCTTCTCTATACACTGCATAAGTATTTTTTGCATTTCAGTTGTGTTTTTACTTTTCTTGAAACAGTAATGCATAATATGCCAAACTGTTGCTTTTCTCCCTTCCATCTTCAATATTAAAATGGCTACACAAAATTACTAGTTTTAATAAGGTTTTACCATGCTGATATGACAGCTGTCACAATATAATCTAACAAAATTGTTTAAAGTGAAGAGGTGGCAAGAATATACAGAAGAACTATACAAAAAGGATCTTAATGACCCAGATAACCCCGATGGTGTGATCACTCATGGAGTCAGACATCCTGGAGTGCAAGGTCAAATAGGCCTTAGGAAGCATCACTATGAATGAAGCTAGTGGAGGTGATGGAATTCCAGCTGAGTTATTTCAAGTCCTAAAAGATAATGCCGTTAAAGTGCTGCAGTCAATATACCAGCAAATCTGGAAAACTCAGCAGTGGCCACAGGACTGTAAAAGGTCACATTTCATCACAATCTCCAAAAGGGCAAAGTCAAAGAATGTTCAAACTACCACACAATTGCATTCATTTCCCACACCAATAAAGTAATACTCAAAATTCTCCAAACTAGGCTTCAACAGTACATGAACCGAGAACTTCCAGATGTTCAAGCTGGATTTAGAAAAGGCAGAAGAACCAAAGATCAAATTGGCAACATCAGTTGGATCATAGAAAAAGCAAGAGAATTCCAGAAAAACACCTACTTCTGCTTAACTGACTATACTAATGTCTTTGTGTGGGTCACAATAAACTGTGGAAAATTCTTTAAAAGATGGGAATGCCAGACCACCTTACCTGTCTCCTGCGAAACCTGTATGCAGGTCAACAAGCAACAATTAGAATTGTACCTGGAACAATGGACTGGTTTAAAATTGGGAAAGGAGTATGTCAAGGCTGTATATTGTCACCCTGCTTATTTAACTCCTATGCAGAGTACATCATGTGAAATGCTGGGCTGGATGAAGCACAAGCTTGAATCAAGATTTCTCAAAGGAATATCAATAATCTCAGATATGAAGATGACACCACTATTATGGCAGAAAGTGAAGAGGAACTAAAGAGCCTCTTGAGGAAAGTGAAAGAGGAGAGTAAAAAAGCTGGCTTAAAACTCAACATTCAGAAAACTAAGATCATAGCATCCTGTCCCATCACTTTACAGCAAATAGATGGTGAAACAATGGAAACAGAGATTTTATTATTTTGGGCTACAAAATCACTGCAGATGGTGACTACAGCCATGAAATTAAAATATGCTTGCTCCTTGGAAGAAAAGCTATGACAAACCTAGAGAGCGTATTAAAAAGCAGAGACATTACTTTGCCACCAAAGGTCCATTCTGTATAGTCAAAGCTATGGTTTTTCCAGCAGTCATGTGAGAGCTGGACCATAAAGAAGGCTTGATGCTTTTAAACTGTTGTGTTGCCACTCTTATGGCAGAAAGTGAAGAGGAACTAAAGAGCCTCTTGATGAAAGTGAAAGAGGAGAGTGAAAACGCTAGTTTAAAGCTCAACATTCAGGAAACTAAGATCATGGCATCCGGTCTCATCACTTCATGGCAAATAGATGGGGAAACAGTGGCTGACTTTATTTTGGGGGGCTCCAAAATCAGAGCAGATGGTGACTGCAGCCATGAAATTAAAAGATGCTTATCCCTTGGAAGGAAAGTTATGACCAACCTAGACATCATATTAAAAAGCAGAGACATTACTTTGTCAACAAAGGTTCATCTAGTCAAGGCTATGGTTTTTCCAGTCTTCATGTATGGATGTGAGTTGGACTGTGAAGAAAGCTGAGCCCCGAAGAATTGATGCTTTTGAACTGTGGTGTTGGAGAAGACTCCTGAGAGTCCCTTGGACTACAAGGAGATCCAACCAGTCTATCCTAAAGGAGATCAGTCCTGGATATTCGTGGAAGGACTGATGCTGAGGCTGATACTCCAATACTTTGGCCACCTGATGCAAAGAGCTGACTCATTGGAAAAGACCTTGATGATTGGAAAGATTGAGGGCAGGAGGAGAAGGGGACGACACAGGATGAGATGGTTGGACGGCATCACTGACTCGATGGACATGGGTTTGGGTGCACTCTGGGAGTTGGTGATGGACAGGGAGGCCTGGTGTGCTGCAGTACATGGTGTCTCAGAGTCAGACATGACTGAGCCACTGAACTGAAGTGAACTGATACAAAAATAAACTTTAATTATAATTGGAAAAAAAATTAAAAAAAATAAACTGTGGTGTTGGAGAAGACTCTTGAGAGCCCCTTGGACTGAAAGGAGATCAAACCAGTCAATCCTAAATGAACTCAGTCCTGAATATTCATTGGGAGGATTGATGCTGAAGCTCCAACACTTTGTCCATCTGATGTAAAGAGACAACTCATTAGAAAAGACACTGATGCTGGGAAAGATTGAAGGCAGGAAGAGAAGGGGACGACAGAGGATGAGAAGGTTGGATGTCATCACCGACTCAATGGACATGAGTTTGAGCAAGCTCCAGGAGATGGTGAAGCACACGGAAGCCTGGCATGCTGCAGTTTATGGGGTCACAAAGGGTCGGACACAACTGAGCAACTGAACAACAACAAAACAGGCAGTTAAAGCCATCTTATGGAAAACACCAAACAAACCTTTTGGCCAATCGAAATAAGGAGACACATGTCAACAAACACATAAAAATAGTTTTATGTCATGATATTATTTTCAGATAGGGTAGAACTAAGGCAAAATGCTGCAACCCTGTGGATTATTGATATATTGAATAATTTTCCATAAAAGTATTTTCGGAAAAAATTAGGTGGGAAATTTTTAAAGACAATTTTGGTGTTGAAAATGAGTAACAACTCATCAATATAAATTATTGATTTACAATAATTAACAACTCAAACATATAAATTATGACATATCTACCTTCATTTATATGTGAAACACATATACTCTGCCAGTATAAGGTTCAGTCTTTTGTTAAAGATTAAGTATCCTCAGGAGTTATCTGATGGGATTAAGATAATAAAACAACTATAAACTTCAAAAAAAGAGCTGTTTCCAGAGCTGATGACCCATCCCTAATTTCTCAACTTTTGCAGAAGGCTTATCTGTATTGTGGCAAGAATCATCCTAACAGAGTGCTTTTTTACTGAGTCATTTTCTTTCTTTGATGGAATATTTGGGCTATCTGGAGACATTCTTGGAGGTTGCAATAGGGTGAAAGGGCTGTTTGCTTCTGGCATCTAGTGGGAAGAGGACACAGATGTTGTTTAACATCCTACTAAGCAAAGGACAGTGCAACAAAGATTTATCTGGCCCCAAATGTCAAAAGTGTCAAGGTTGAGAAACACTGATCTAAACTGAAGTACTTAAGAGTCTTGGCACAAAGTAGAATCTAACAGAATCAAATGGAAAGGATTTTGTGTAAGGTAGTGTTGCTGAGAGGAGTTCATTGCATTTTTACTAACTTCAGGCACTTTTGAAAGCAAATATCAAGCAACCTGTTCATGAAAAATGAATATCCTCTTTGAAGACTACCCAATTTATTCTATTTGCCTATCCTATCCGAGTGTGAAAGAACTTAAGAGAGTTTTGATCAAAGAGTATGAACCTTCAAAATTGAATTTCAGTCAGGTGGAGAGGAAAGTCTTAATAACATCTACTAGCAGCTCCCACTTACAAATAGACTTTTAGAACCCATTTGTTCATCCATCTATGTTTCAAGTTCCTACTGTGTTCAGAGCCACATCTTTTGATGATAGGGATGATTAGGCTTACACCTTTTCCCCCAGCTAAGTGAGAACTGGGAAAAATAGGGAAAAAAATGTTGGCTGGGTCACTAAACCAATCCCCAAAGCTTTTTAAACTCGAGATGAACCTGCAGTACAAGGCTGAACTGAATACACCAATAAGGATCCAACAAGGCCGGATAGCCAAGTATTAAGAATTCACACATAGGGAAAGAAAGCCATCCATGTAATGCATGTACTTAATATCATTTGTCTCATACAGTCTCTACTTTCAGTCTCACAGTAACTCAACAATACAGATGTTATTACTCCATTTACATTTACATATTTATTATATTTACATTACATACTCATTTCACATGCTAGCAAAGTAATGCTCAAAATTCTCCAAGCTAGGCTTCAACAGTATGTGAACCGAGAACTTCTGGATGTTCAAGCTGGATTTAGAAAAGGCAGAAGAACCAAAGTGCCAACATCTGTTGGATCATAGGAAAAGCAAGAGAGTTCCAGAAAAACATCTACTTCTGCTTTATTGACCATGCCAAACCCTTTGCCTGTGTGGATCACAACAAAATGTGGAAACTTCTGAAAGAGATGGGAATACCAGACCACCTGACCTGCCTCCTGAGAAATCTGTGTGCATGTCAAGAAGCAACAGTTGGAACCCGACATGGAACAATGGACTAGTTCCAAATTGGGGAAGGAGTATGTTAAGGCTGTATATTGTCACCCGGCTTATTTAACTTATACACAAAGTACATCATGAGAAATGCTGGGCTGGACGAAGCACAGGCTAGAATCAAGACTGCCGGGAAAATATCAATAATCTCAGATATGGAGATGACACCACTATTATGGCAGAAGTGAAGAGGAACTGAGAGGTTCTTGATGAAAGTGAAAGGGGAGGCTGAAAAAGCTGGCTTAAAACTCAACATTCAAAAACTAAGATCATGGCATTGGGCCCCATCACTCAATGCCAAAGTGATGAGGAAACAATGGAAACAGTGAGAGACTTTATTTTGGGGGGCTCCAAAATCACTGCAGATGGTGACTGAAGCCATGAAATTAAAGACACACGCTCCTTGAAAGAAAAGCCATGACCAAGCTAGACTGCATATTAAAAAGCAGAGACATTACTTTGCTGACAAAGGTCCATCTTGTCAAAGCCATAGTTTTTCCAGTGGTCATGTATGGATGTGAGAGTTGGACTATAAAGAAAGCTGAGAACTGAAGAATTGATGCTTTTGAACTGTGGTGTTGGAGAAGACTCTTGAGAGTCCCTTAGAGTGCAAGGAGATCAAACCAGTCAATCCTAAAGGAAATCAGACCTGAAAATTCTTTGAAAGGACTGATCCTGAAGCTGATGGTCCAATACTTTGGTCACCTAATGCGAAGAACTGACTCACTGGAAAAGCCCCTGATGCTGGTAAAGATTGAAGGCAGAAGGAGAAGGGGAAGACAGAGGATGAGATGGTTGGATGGCATCACCGAATTGATGGACATGAATTTGAGCAAGCTCCGGGAGTTGGTGATGGACAGGGAAGCCTGGCGTGTTGCAGGCCATGGGGTCCCAAAGAGTTGGACATGGCTGAGCGACTGAATTGACTGATTCCATTTACAAATGAGGTACTTGAGACTTGGTAACTTTGAGTCACCTATCTTTGTTCAAAGAACTTGGAGGGTGGTGCTGGGATTTGAACCAAGAGTAGGGATTTGAACCCTAGGATCAGTGATTTGCCTACTACACCAAGGTTCAATATGATCTGCTCAGGAAAGCAGGGCAGGCATGCAGGCTAAGTTGCTTCAGTCATGTATGACTTTTTGTGACCCTATGGACTATAGACCACCAGGCTCCTCTGTCCATGGAATTCTCCAGGAAAGAATACTGAAGTGGATTGCCATGCACTCCTCCAGGGGATCTTCCTGACCCAGGGACTGAAACAGTATCTGTTCTGTCTCTTGCATTGGAGGGTGGGTTCTTTACCACTAATGCCACCTGGGAAGACCCCAGGAAGGCAGCACCTGCCCACATACCTGCATCCCTGCTCTCCATGCAAGTGCAGACTCTGAAGGACAGGGGCTTGGGACCTGTAAGGAGAAAGCAGAGCACAGAGAGGATCTGAATTATCTGAATTTGAGGAGAACCTGTCTATTCCATGATGATAGACCTTCTTGTCCTCTCCACACCTTAATTTCCTTTCTACTTTCTTCTTTGTCCCATGAATTATTCAGAAGTTTTCAAATTCCAGATATTTGGTAATTTTAAGTTTTACCTTTTAGTTACTGACTTCTAGTTGCATTGCTGCCAGAGAATGTGATTTTTGTGATATGTTTAAAATCTATTGCAGATTGATTTACGAACTACCATTAACCAATTTCTGTAAATGCTACATGTACACTTCAGAAGAGTATGTTGCTCTAACTGTTGGGTATACATGTGCATTATGTGATTTCTAAGAGTGTAATTTACCTATTAATAATTAAAAGCATGGTGAAATCTACATGGTAGAAATACCCTTTCTCTAGTTCAATGATTCTTTTCCTTTATATGTTATGAGTAATAATTTATATACATTTTTAGAATTGTTGTATGTTCTTAGTGAATTGAACATTTTAATCGTGGCACAGTGTGGCAGCCATTAAAGAGGAGGTCTCCCTGGTCTCCAGCTGCAGGGAGAATAACTGACCCATCACCCCAGCTTCTGTGTCCTGAGATTCATCACTATGTTCATGAGGAATCCACTCATTTGAGGGGTTGCTCTCAGCCAGACTGTGACAGCCCTGATCCTGGAAGACATGGGACTCCCCTAACAGGTAATCTGACTCATGGACTTCTCATCAGATTTACCAAACTTTTCTGAGAACTGAATGAACCATATTCTATGATTTTTCCTTTTGATTTTCTGCCAACATCTATATGTAGATTTTTCATATTTTTTCCTGCCTGCTGTTCTCTGAGCTTCCTGGATCTATGGTTTGGTGCCTGTCATTAGTTTTGGAAAATTCATGGACATTAATATTTCAAATATATCTTTTCTGTTATTTTTTTCTTCTCCTTTTGATATTCCAATTATATCCTACATGTTATACCTTTGCTGCTGTTCCATAATTCCTGCATATTTTAGTCTGGTGATTTTTATCTGTGGTGGTGATTCTTGTCTTAAATATTTATTTTTATGTGCATTTTAGTTTGGGAATTTTCTATGGGGACATGGCTTTAACTCTGACTGTTGCCTTGATGATGACCAGTCTACTGATGAGCCCATTGAAGCATTTTTAATTTCTGTTACTGTTTTTGATTTCTAGCTTTTCCTTGTGATTCTTTCCTAGAGATTCCATCTCTCTATTACATTACCATATATCCTTATAGGTTGTGTACCTTTTCCATTGCATTTCTTAAATATATTAATCATAGTGATTGCAGTTTTCTCTATCAATCATGGTGACTTGCAGTTTTCTCTATGGTAACTGCAGAATCTAAGTAAAATGAGTCTAGTTCTGATGATTCCTTTATCTCTGTAGACTATTTTTTCTTATTTTTCAAGCATTTTTTTTGAAAGTTGAACATGATTATGATACTGTGATTTATAAGAAATGCATATTTTGGTCTTCATCCTGGCTCCTTCCCAGAGCTCCAAAAACCTTCATAATGTCCTACCAATTAAGGTGCCAGTAGCATCTTTTAATATTTTGTTTTTGACTCTAGTTTCTAAGTCCCTTAGAATTTTCTGAGTGAAAGGAATATATTATTCTAATGAGGAAATTCTTTGTGGGCTATTAGATAGCTTCAGGTTGGGAGCTGGTCATCAGAAACACCAAGCCATGACAACAAACTTGGAATTTTCAGCCCTACTCCCTATCCTCACTGGAGGGGATAGGAGCTGGAATCTGAGTTAATAACCTACGTGATCATGTCTATGTGATGAAATCTCCATAAAAATCTCTGGTCTGTGAGGTTCTGAGAGTTTCTGGGATGGTGAACAAGCTGATATACTGGCATGCCCAGAGGAGGCATGGAAGCTTTGCGCCCCTTCCTTTATACCTTGCCCGATGCACCTCTTCCAACTGGATGTTCCTGAGTTGTATTATTTTTATAATAAAATAGTAAACATGTTGCCCTGAGTTCTCTGAGGCATTCTAGCAAATTATCAAACACAACGGGATGGTCAGTGGAATCCTGATTTGTAATGTCAGTCAGAAGTACTGACACCTGGGACTTGTGATTGGCATCTGAAGTGGGGGCAGTCTTGAGGAAATGAGCCCTTAATTTGTGGAATGTGGTGCTAACTCCAGGTAGAGAGTA
This sequence comes from Antilocapra americana, assembly GCA_007570785.1. Taxonomy (NCBI): domain Eukaryota; kingdom Metazoa; phylum Chordata; class Mammalia; order Artiodactyla; family Antilocapridae; genus Antilocapra; species Antilocapra americana. The sequence goes on along the minus strand of ML660201.1, from coordinate 7,887,184 downwards.
TCAGAATCGAATTGAATTGTACACATGGCTGCTGTTTAAGACCTGATTGATGTGGTAAAAGACACACACATTTAGTGGTCAGAAATATTGACATTAGAGAAAAGGATGAGTGTTTTTCCTTTCAGTGTATTGGGTAATAGGGACTGAGGTAAACAGTTTGTATGCTAATCTGGCTAGGAGTTGGTTGTATTTATTAGTTCCAGAAGCTTCCATTTACTGCAGTGTCCTTGTTTTTGTCTCCCCTGTTGTCTCTGGGTTTCCCTAACAACTCCTTAAACAGAATCTGTGTTTTTAGCTCTTTCAGCTGCAATGCACTCTTATCTTACTCGATCCCTGTTGAGGTATTGGGAACGTAAGAATTCTATACTCTTAGGATTAAATATGTCTTTTAGTGGGTCTATGTTCCTGGGCTGTAACCATCATGAGCACATCTCAGCTTTTCTCACTTCCCTTAGATGAGACAGAAGGTTCCTGAGTGTAAGAGTTGGATAATTATTCTTTTCTCAGGTCAGATAAGGATCTGGTCAAGTCCTTTCCCTTGGAGAGTATATCTCTGCTATAGAGAATGCTCTGTACATACTTCAAAAAGGTATACTGTTCTCCTCCCTCTATCAGAAACATCAGGAGGTTTTTCTTTACTCTTTATCATGAGAACTTGATGGTGCTCCTGGAAGCATATTTATGAAACTGTGGGATCTACATTAAGATTAGGTACTCCAGAGTTTTCACTCTGAATCTCATCTGCATTCACCCTTCAGCAATTTGTCTAAATGACTATTTAAGCTTTCCTACCAGTTGATGGCTCCAGAAATATCTGATCCACATAGGCTGAAACTTGGCTATGTTTCTCCATTTCAACCGAGATTTTCTGTATTTGCCAGTCTTTTCAGATTTCAGGGTGGTGTTTTGTCCTGACTTTAACTTTTTGATGAATCTGAGGAAAGTCATTTATTTTTAGTTTGATAGTTTTCCCCTTGTTCTAAGGGTGAGAGTAACAATTTTCAAGCTCTTTACAAGTTGGAACTGAAGCTTGATGCTGCCTCTTGCTCTCAGAGCATTTTTACTTGAGATGAACTAAAAAAATCTACTAATTCTTGGCTTCCTATTTGATTCAAGTAATACCATCTTTGGATGATAGTATTAATAAGCTGTTATCTTTTTTAAAATTTGAGCTTCTCTCTTAGCTTTTTTCATCAGTGCAATGTGATCTATTTGATCTATTTTAAAATATAGTTACACTACATTTTTTTTAATCTTGAAGAAAGAATATTAGAGAAGTCAATTTACTTTGAAAGGAAAAAGGCACTGAGTAGTGTTTTAGAATTTCACAGCTTATTTCTCAAAACTCATCATCTTATAGAAGAAAAAGCTGAAACCAATATAAGGTAAGGTACCTGATTAATATTCCTCCCAGACAGAATAAGGATTAGAATCCAGGCTTCCCTGGTAGCTCAGATGATAAAGAACCTGTCTGCAATGCAGGAGACCTGAGTTTGATCCCTGGGTCGGGAAGATCCCCTGAAGAAAAGAATGGCAACCCACCCCAGTATTCTTGCCTGGAGACTGCCATGGACAGAGGGGCCTGGCGGAGTACAGTATGAGTAAACGACTCACACCTTCACACTTTTCACCCCCTCTCTCCCAGCTCGTCAGTACTGCTACTCTAGGCAAGATGCTCTAGGGAGCCACACAGCAAAAATCTCTTCTTCCTGTCTCAAGTCAGTAACCACTGAGTTTCCCATGATACTGGCAAAGCCAATCAGAGGTAATGAGATGTCCATATTTGGGGGATATATTTCATTTAGAACATGTAAATATTTTTGAATTGGTTTTTAATGTTTGCAAATGCCAAGAACACTCTCTACTGGAAGAAAACCTCTTTAAACAAAACTTTACAAAGGACAAATAAATATTTTATTCAAGATTTATACAATTTAATATCATCCTTAAAATAGCAAATGCTAATTTCTCAGCCTACTCTGGCATGTTTTTAATTCACAAAGAGAGGGAAAATGAAACAGATAAAGCAACAATTGGCTTAAATGGAACACATCTGGAGCTGAAGGACCAGAGTGACTTTAATCATATTTATACTGCCTCACAATTGGGCTATTTATGGGCTAGTTGGTTGCCTCAAATTTTTATAATCTTCAAATAATAGAGAATTAATTCACAATGGGCAAATCTTGTTCATCATTTGAATAAAGCTAGATTTTACTTTAGGTGCATTATTTCATGGCAAGTAATTTTAGAGTTCCTGGGTTTCTAGGCTTTTGGAGTTAGGACACAGGCTAGGGCCAAAGATATTAAGGTTAAAGCACCATCATTAAGGAATGACAATTTCAGACACTGAATGAAGAGCCACGTAAGAGTGGTCACATACAGTTCCTTTAGGATCTCAGGAGCACCGTATCGCATTGTCAATACAACTCACCTCCGATGAAAAAGAGCCATTCAAGGCTGAGCACTGAAGAACTGATGCTTTTGAACTGTGGTGCTGGAAAAGGAGATCAAACCAGTCAATCCTAAAGGAAATCAACCCTGAATATTCACTGGAAGGACTACTGCTGAAGCTGAAGCTCCAATATTCTGGCCACCTGATGTGAAGAGCTGACTCACTGGAAAAGACCCTGATGCTGGGTAAGATTGAGGGCAGGAGTAGAAGAGCATGGCAGAGGATGAGATGGTTGGATGGCATCACCAATTCAGTGGACGTGAGTTTGAGAAAAATTCAGAAGATGGTGAAGGACAGGGATGCCTGGCATGCTGCAGTCCATGGGGTTGCCAACAATTGGACACTATTGAGCGATTGAACAACAACACTGTTAACTGGGGTAGAATAAGAGAAAGTAGGGCTGTCAAAAGAGCCAGTGCCTGGGGCTTAGAATATAGATGTCTCACCTAGTTGTGCATTTACCTTCACTTTCACCAGACTCAAAATTATTTCATTGGTATAGCACTGTTCTACAACCCACAGAATTTTTACGTATTATTCACTATCCATGAATTGACTTATTTGCCAATTTCTGAAATTCTCTTTGGAGATTCATTTATTTGGCTTTATGTAAATCCCATTATCAGTTATTCATACATTAGCATAAATAATTATAGCATCCTGATTAAGGCTGATTAAACTTTCCATTTATCAAAGAGAAATGCAGATACTCTGGAAATATTATTTTCCTTTACCTTATAAACAGTGCCTTTAGCATGCTATTAGATAAGGTTTTCTCAGAACTCAATAGCTAGATTGTTCTGAAGACGAGGGAGAGAATAAAAAGTAGAGGTTACATTGTGTAGGAAGACCTATTTTGTTAGAAAGATAATTTAGTGAATCTTCAGCTTTTATTTCTTTATTTTTTATTCTAAACATTTTAGGCCATATAATTTTAAGCCATACAATACTGACTTCAGGTGAATAAGTTCTCCAATATAAAGAAGCTTATGGCTGGGTTCTGTTTGAAAAGTGCATGTAGGTCCCAAATATCTTTATCTTTTTATTAACTTGCTATTTCTCACCTATTATATAGCCTTCTCCTCAGATATTTTTTTAAATTCCAGATTTATTAATATTTAGTCATAAAATTGATTTGAGGGCTGGGTTCAACTAAAGTTTTCATTTTTCCATGACAGTAAGATAGAGAGATAGGGGACCAAGGAACTTGAGGGTGTATACATCAATCAGGTTCAACCAGAGAAACAGAACTGGTATGATGTATATCATCATATGTATGATGTGATACATATTATATATGTATGTATGTACAAGTCATATGTATTACATAAGCTATGTAATACTTTACATAGTATGTAATGTATGTATATACTACAAGGAATTGGCTTATGTGATTGTGAGATTTGGCTAAGCAAGTTCAAAATCAACAGCGCAGGCAGTGTGGAAGGGAAGACCCTATCTTGGTTGGGCTGGAACCCAGTGCACAAGCTGAAGCTGTTGTCCACAGGCAACCAAAAAGTATGACTTTAAGTAGGATAGAACTTCGTGGGCATGGTCAGAAGCTATTGTCCACAGGTAAAATTTCTTCTGTATCTTGGAGACATGTCAGTCTGCCTTTTAAGGCCTTCCAATTGATTTAGTCAGGCCCACTCATAGTATTCGGGATAAAACACCCTACCTAAAGTTAGCTGATTAAGGACTTTAATTTCATTTGCACAAATTTCCACAGCAACATGTAGGTTAGTGTGTGATCAAATAACTGGGGACTGTAGTCTAGCTAAACTGACATATCACAGAAGTCATCACAGTGTAGAAAAAGGAGGAATCATAGTGATGGGCCATAAGACCTTATAAAGTGAAAGTTGCTCAGTGGTGTCCAACTCTTTGCAACCCCATGGACTATAGGGTCCATGGAATTCTCTAGGCCAGAACACCAGAGTGGGTAGCCTTTCCCTTCTCCAGGGGATCTTCCCAACCCAGGAATTGAACCCAGGTCTCCCACATTGCAGGCAGATTCTTTACCAGCTGAGCCACAAGAGAAGCCTAAGAATACTGGAGTGGGTAGTCTATCCCTTTTCCAGCAGATCTTCCCAACCCAGGAACTGAACTGGGGTATCCTGTATTGCAGGCAGATTCTTTACCAACTTAGCTGTCAGGGAAGCCCAGGACCTTATAAAGGTATCCCCTAAAGACATGACAATTTTTTTCTAATATCTTGAACCCTTCCTTCCTGGAACCTTTTCCTAATGATCCTTATTTTTTTTTTTTTTGGCCACACCATGCAACTTGTGGGATCTTACTTCCCTGACCAAGGACCAACCCATGCCACCACAGTTAAAGTGCCGAGTCCTAACCACTAGACCAAGAGGGAATTCCCTAATGTTTCTTTATTATCAAGTCTTTTAATTAAAAATAAGCATCTCTCTTGCTTCACAGTACTCTTTTGTTCTTCCTAATTCTTCTCTTTATTTCACATGTAAATCTCTTTATAAATTTACCCACCTCACATCAATTGCTATATGGAATTGCATATAGAGGCAACTGCCTTTGAAATATTTTCACTCATCATTACAGACATGATCTTATCTTAAGGAAGCTGATCATCAGGGACTTCCCAGGTTATTCAGTGTTTAAGACTCCATGCTTCCAATGCAGGGGTTGAGGCTTTCATCCCTGACTGTGGAACAAAGAGCCCACATGCTGTGTGACACAGCAACCCCTGCCCCCGCAAAAAAACAAAAAAAACCCCCAAAACCAACAACCTGGTCATCAGCTCCTGTCACCATTTTAATTGACTTGGTGGTAGAAGTACTAAACTGAAGTAAATAATAAATATAATAAAGGGGACTCCACAGAAATAAACACATGGATCACTTGAAAAGCAGTAAAGAAACAAAGGAATAAAATATATGGAGAAGGAAAGAGAAAACTTAAACTGTAATTATCCCAAATGTTATAGTTTTCTATATCAAAAAGCCTGTGATGCTCACAGACCTAAAGAATAGACTAGTGGTTGCCAACAGGGAGGATTTGGGGAAGGAAGGAGTAGGAGGTTGGGGTTAGCAGATGTAAGTTTTTATGTACAGAATGGATAAATGACAAAGTCCTACTGTATAGCACAGTAAAATATATTCAATAATCTATGATAAACCTTAATGGAAAAGAATATATTAGAAAAGAATACATATACATGTATAACCAAATCAATTTGTTGTACAGCAGAAATTAACACAATGTTGTAAATCAACTATACTTCAATAAAAAAATTTTTTAAAGGCTTGTGAATCTAAAGACAAATAAATAGAATTTATGGAACTGGCCAAAAAATTGGCTTGCATTTTTCTATAAGGTATTATGGAAGCATCCAAATGAACTTTTTGGTTAACAGAGCTTAGCAAAAGTTATTAAGAAAAAACATCAATTTTGGCAACCCCAAAATTGATTTCATTTATATTACTCAGCAGCAAATAGTTGAAAATACAATGTTTGAAATGATACTATTTAAATATCAAAGAAATGAAGTACTGAAGAATAAAGTGAAAAAATGGATTGTAAGGCCTTTTTAGAGGTCTCAAAACTGTTAAAAGGCAGACCTATAGAATATTATACTCAATGAAGTAAGGGAGATAGGAAAAGACAAATACTATATATACCACATATATGTGGAATCTAAAAACAATACAAATGAGTCTATACACAAAACAGAAATAGACTCTCATATACAGATGACAAACTTATGATTACCAAAAGAAGAGAGGGCAGGGGAGAGGCAATTAAATGGAATTAACAAATACAAACTACTATACTTAGATAAGCAATAAGGATTTACTATATAGCACAGGGAATTAGATAAAGTATCTCTTAATAAATTGCAATGAATATAATCTGAAAAAATAACCAAATCACTTTGCTCTACACCTGAAACTAACACATTATAAATACTTCAATAAAAAAGAAAGGTTTAAATAAATAAAGACATAAATCATGTAAATAGAAAAAATATTCACTGTATAAACTTGATTATCTTTGAATTAAATATGTAAATTTGATGCTATCCAACTTGAATTCTAACTGGGATTTTTGTGTTTTCAGGTCCTCACTGAAGACCAAGAAAAATACTTCATTCTAAGATCAGGGGAAAAGTAAGTTAAGTAACTAGGGGTTGGTGATTCTGTCCTAATCAGCTTCTAATGTTTGATAATTAAAAGAAATATAATCCTCCTAAATGTCCATTCAAACTCAGTGAAATATTTAAAGTTCAGCATCTGGTGAAAATCTCAGGACATATTTTTCACAGGCCTTCTAAAATTTTCTTTCTCCCCACCACACTCACTTCTTCCACTTCCACTTTGCTTAAATCTCTTCCCCTAGCACCATCCTGACTATGGAGTTCAGATATATATCCATTTATGGCTTCTTATATCTTCATCTAGAAGTATTATCCTTTTAAATTCACTTTATTTAGATATATTTATTCATGCTGTTTTTATTGATTTATAGCAATGAAATCTGTCTGTGATATAGACAAGATAAAAAGTCTTTTCTTTTTAAACTTATTCTAATCACAAAACTCAGAACTTGAAACATTTTTTGTGATTTACAAAAAATGTAAATTGGTTTAGCCTCAATTAGTCTCCTGTCTTGTGGCTGAGATTTAATAGCCATCACATCAACCACTAGGCAGAATCTCCTGGACTTTTAAAATATGAAACCACAAATATCTCTTACTGAAAGAATATATTCATTTCTCTGTAATTTGGTTTTACCATCAGGTAAGGGAAATGGCATATTAAAAAGCTGAGACATTACTTTGCCAACAAAGGTCCATCTCGTCAAGGCTATGGTTTTTCCGGCAGTCATGTATGGATGTGAGAGTTGGACTATAAAGAAGGCTGAGCACTGAAGAATCTATGCTTTTAAACTGTGATGTTGGAGAAGACTCCTGAGAGTCCCCTGGACAGCAAGGAGATCCAACCAGTCCATCCTAAAGGAAATCAGTCCTGAGTGTTCATTGGAAGGGCTGATGTTGAAGCTGAAACTCCAATATTCTGGCCACCTGATACAAAGAGATGACTCATTTGATGCTGGGAAAGATTGAAGGCAGGAGGAGAAGGGGACGACAGAGGATGAGATGGTTGGATGGCATCACCAACTCAATGGAGATGAGTTTGAGTTAACTCTGGGAGTTGGTGATGGACAGGGAGGCCTGGCGTGCTGCAGCCCATGGGGCTGCGAAGACTCAGACATGACTGAGTGACTGAACTGAACAGAACTGAATGTAAATGGGGGGCTTCTCAGGTGGTACAGTGGTAAAGAACCCACATGGCTATGCAGGAGATGCAAGAGACGTGGGTTTGATTTCTGGGTTGGGAAGATCCCTGGGGTAGGAAATGGCAACCCACCTCAGTATTTTTTCCTGGATAATCCCATGGATAGAGTAGTCTGGCAGGCTACAGTCCATGGGGGTCGTGAAGAGTCAAACATGACTGAGCAACTGAATGCACATGCATGTACAACAGAGACAGCAGTATCTGCTGCTTCTCACAGGATTATTGTGTGGCTCAAATTTTTGAAAAAATCATAAACCACCATTTGTACAAGCAGTGTTAAATGGATTTACAAACTGAGATGATTTCAAATACAAGTTAAAAGGTAATCATTTTCAACACTTTTACATGCAATTGGAATCTCTTAAAAAACAGAAGGTAGAAGTGCCCAAGTCTAAGTGTATCTTCATTCACATGAAAATAAAATATGAGGCATATCAAGAGCATAGAACACATTCTAGGGTTAACTCACAGAAAAAAAAGAGTTTCTAAAGCAACTGTCTCCAAACAGATGACCATAAATGAGGAAAGGAACAAATATGATTTAAAGCACATGGGTGTGGCACAGTAACAATTACTGGAAAGAGATTAGACATGGTTTGTCTGATTAGATGTCTCTTGCTCTTAGAAACCAACTTTAGTAGATGTTCTTGATGACTTACTCAGATTATATTTACCAGGTTACCATACTCATTCTGTAGTTTGGGCTACTAAAGGCTCACAGATGCTCCTTTCTCTGGTCTCAAAATTACCTTTTACCAAATGGAAGCCAGACTGTACCTTCACTTTAGCCAATAACTTACGTATGTGGGTTTCAAAAAGAAAACATAAAACACTGATGCCCTTGCTTTTGGTGGGATATTTACTGTGGCACGATTCATGTTCCAGAACTCCTTGTGAGATCAGGCCAAAACTACACTCTTGCTGCCATAACCTCCTTTCCCCACCCCCCACAGAACCCCCATACCCTCACCCCCACACCTTACCCTGCTTCCTTCACTTTCTTTCCCAAGTACACTTAATAAAACACCAAAACAAGAATCCCTGTGTCAAGACTGTGTTTCTAAGGAATCCAACCTAAGACACCGTATCAAGGATGGCCATATGCTATTTAGCATCCTAAACTTCACTATAACCAAAATGAGGGGTCTTTGGTTTCAAAAGACTTTGTAAAATGTTCTAACATGGAGGCAAACATATGTTGAAAACTGAGCAAGTGTTCCATCCTACTAAATTGCAAGTCTCCTATAACTGAGCAAAACTTGTTATAAAGATGCCTTTCAAGAGATAAATGTCTCTTCTTTTGTGGATGGTAACTTTTCTAGGAAAAAGAAAATTACCCTGAACAACATATTGAACACCACTTGTTTACCAAAGATGTGTCTAATGGGTATTCTGCACTGCAATTTTATCACAAAGTTTATAATATATCTAGGTATTTGCCAAAGTTTTAAATCATAGCTTGCCTTCTCTATATACTATCTCATAAAGAACAAGGTATAATAAATTCTTAGCACTAATATTTCCTACATCATTCTTTTCAAATGGTAAGATGATTGTGCATTCAGTGACTCAGAGTTTAAAATTTGTGTTTCAAGCATGTTACTGCCTCTACCTTTCTAACATGATACTGTAAAAAGTTGCTTCAACATTTTAAGGTCTCAAGTTCTCACTGAATGACACTTCTTGGCTTTCATTTTCTTTATTCATTATGCTTTATATTTATATCAATTATATGTTAGTGGGGTTTCCCTGGGAGCTCAGTGGTAATCCATCTGCCAATGCAGAAGCCACAGGAGATGAGGGTTCAAACCCTGGGTCGGGAAGATCCCTGGAGAAGGAAATGGCAACCCACTCCAATACTCTTGACTGGGAAATCCCAAGGACAGAGAAGCCTGGTGGGCTACAGTCTATGGAGTCACAAAGAGTCAGACATGACTGAGCACACAAACACACAAAGATAAAGTTTACCAACATTTGATTTACAACGTATGCCAAGTGTTTGGAAATGGATGTGCTATCCATGCAAAGCTGCAGGGGGAAAAAAATAAATGTTACCAAAAGCTTTGAGAAAGAAAATCTAACACACAGAAAAGCCAATTCTTAAAGACTCACCCTCTGAAACATTAATAGTCTAATAGAACTAATTATCTTGAAGCAATCTTGGGAAAGGAACTTGCGGTCTCCTGAGGCTTCTTTTATATTGGGTGCAAGCAGGAAGAACTAACAGACTTATCATGTAATTAAAAATATATAATAGGAAGGGTTTATTTCACTTCTATCATTTTGATCAGAATAAATGGTTTTCCTTGAACTATGTTTAAGCTTTTCAAAATGGAATGACCAAATACCTCGAGTTTGTAACCAAACTTCAGTTAGAGTTTGTTTCCAAATCCTAGGAGAAATGAAACAGAAGGAAAGCAGGAAGATGACAGAAGGGGAAAGGTGGTAGAATAGAAAATGAGAAGTTGACAGTAATAAAAATCTAATTTTACTCATGAATTAAAAACAAGAGCAGAATTCACAAGTAGCCATATCCAGAGCTTAAATGTCTTTGAGCTAGGTCTCCCATCTCCCTAAAATTGAAAGCATAGTGTTTTTATAATTATATACATTTTTTTCCTTTTCCATAGCACTCTGCACTGTAGTCTTTAAAGGTTTCTATTATTTTCTTTCATCTGTTTTCAGTAAGTTAATTCTTGTTTATAAACTATAATCATATTCTATGGAGACAAACTGGAACATACAGAAAAATTTATTTGAAGTAAATTTAACTTCTTAATCCTTATTACTCAAGGATACAACATCTAATATTATGTCTTATTTTCTTTGCTTTTTAACAATGAATCTTTATATTTTCTCATATTGTAAAAATATGCTTAATGTTCCTTCAAATTACTGTTATTTCATAAATATTTTATGCAATTTGCTTATATTTCTTGTTGATTTTTCAGTATCCTAAATAATAGCATTGAGATTTTGACATAAAGTCATTTTCTTCTGAATCTGCCATTATTTCTTAGGAAAGATTGAGAGGTTATCAGGTCAGGAAATATGGATGTTTTGAAGGCTCTGGGTTTATGGTGCCAAATAATGTTCTCAAATTTCTTTTTGCTGAGGACTAAGGTACCTGTCTTTGGAACAGAAAGACTGTAAAGATAACTGAATACCCTGAGTTTTATTATGACTTTGTAACACACAGTTGCGCTGGTTGGACACAGGTTATTAGATGCAGCCTTCTTAGCAAGGCCTGTTGGGATGTACAGAGTAATGATTGAATATTACACAGATGCAGAAGAGCAGACATTCCTGATTAAAGATACTGGCCTCCCCTTTTATTTTTCCAGCTCTCATGCAGGTCATCTCAGTGTAGATCAGAATGTGACTGTGACTAAAGCCAATCAAGCTATTTTAACCCTTAAGTTTGTCTGATGTCAGAATTCCCAAATTCTGGGTCAGTTATTTGTGATATTTGAAAACAAAAACAAGCAAACAAACAAAAAACCATGTCCCATGCATTCCAGTTCTGGCTCAGCACTGAACTGTCTGGGTGATACTGGGAAAGTAATTTAAACCCTCGATATTTTGATTTGTTTACCAAATCAAATTTTTGTACTTGGTAAGTTTCAAGACCCTTCAAACTATTTTTAAAAGGCTATTACTCTCATCACATATTTAAAGTACATATGCTGATATCTTTTCTCCCAGAAAGCTCTTCAAATTAACCTCCCTTCTTATTTATAACCAGATTTGGCTGTAAGGGCATCTGTGATTAAAAACCTAAAATGTTTCTTAGCATCCTTCTATCCTGTTCAAATCTCTTCCCCAGCAACTGATGTCTAATAGTCTGCTGCTGCTGCTAAGTCACTTCAGTCGTGTCTAACTCCGTGTGACCCCACAGACGGCAGCTCACCAGGCTCCCCTCTCCCTAGGATTCTCCAGGCGAGAACACTTGAGTGGGTTGCCATTTCCTTCTCCAATGCATGAAAATGAAAAGTGAAAGTGAAGTCGCTTAGTTGTCTGACTCTTAGCGACGGCATTGACTGCAGCCTACCCTGCTCCTCCATCCATGGGATTTTCCAGGCAAGAGCACTGGAATGGGGTGCCATTGCCTTCTCCAGTCTATTAGTCTACACTGACATAACTAGGGGAAACCACCGGAGATTCTTTAAGGGCAAATACTAATGGGTTTCAAAGTAACTTTCAGATCCTACTTTTATTAGAAGCAATCACCAATATCATTTCTTAAAAAAGGGAAGAGAAAAACAGTACCTTATACTCAGTTTTAACATAAACTCACAGTAATACTGTTGAGCTCTCAATAGAATTTCTAAAAGAGTAATAACAGAACATAAATATATGGAACACCAAGCTAATATAGATGTTGTGATTAATTATAAGTAGATTTTTTGCAGGTGATGTAAAAGGAAATAATTATAGATTACCTTATTATATAAAAAGGGACACATGTTTTCAGAAAAGGTACTTAATTTTCTTCTACTGAGTACTAAATGAACCACACAGTGTAAGCATTGTTTCATATTGCAACAGAATGCAAGAACATAATGTTAATGTACCTCACTGAAAGCCTTCTGAAGCTTCTTTCTAGGTTCAGAACTTGTTTTAATTTTTCCACATAAATTAAACACTTATTCTCCTTGTTACTGTTTAACAGAATCAACAAATTCCAACAACTCAAACCTAACTGACCAAATCTCCACCAAGTGGTTTTCCTTATCAACAGGACTGACAGGGCATCACATATAAATTGTTGCTGATGGACACAATTACAGGCTGATGATATGCTGTGTACATCCATAATCGATACTCTGTATTACCCATTTCCAAAACAAATCAATGTAAGAGACTCTGATTTTGGCTTGTCACAAATCAAATATCTCACATCATTCACAGTACCTAATGAACTAGAATTTCTTTAACAAATTCATCATAATTAGAAAATATGTGAAAACATTTTTATGAAAATATCTTTCCTAAGCTCTGCTATAAAATCCTAACTCAATTGTTATCTTCCTCACTCCAGAAATCCTGGCGACCCAAAGAGGCCCCTAGGACATTACATCCTCTGACCTCTCCAAATGGAAGGAAAAATTGGGGAAAGAAGTCTAGAAAACATTTACAAGGTCCCTACCACTTATAGGACAGGGAGTAATAGGAGAGCAAAGTCAGGCTCTACAAAAATCATGCCCCATCTGATCCCCAGCCTTACTACAACATGATTAAATGGATAAAATGGATAGAAGACCTGAACAGACATTTTTCCAAAGAAGACACAGATGGCCAATAGGCACACGAAAAGATGCTCAACATAAAAAATCATCAGAGAAATGCAAACTAAAACCACACTGAGGTGTCACCTAATACCTAACACCTAGCAATGAGGCTATCATCAAGAAGCCTACAAGCAATAAATGCTGAAGTGGGTGTGGAGAAAACGGAACACTCCTGCACTGTTGATGGGATGTAAATTGGTACAGCCATTGTGGAAAACAACCTCCCTGGTGGCTCAGGCAGTAAAGCGTCTGTCCACAATGCAGGAGACCCGGGTTCAATCCCTGGGTAGGGAAGATCCCCTGGAGAAGGAAATGGCAACCCAATCCAGTATTCTTGCCTGGAAAATCCCATGGACAGAGGAGCCTGGTAGGCTATAGTCCATGGGGTCACAAAGAGTCAGACATGACTGAACGACTTCACTTTCACTTTTGTGGAAAACACTGAAGGTTTCTCAAGAAACTAAACTGAAAAGTGAAAGTGAAGATAGCCAATGTCGCTCAGCTGGTAAAGAATCCACCTGCAACATGGGAGAGCTATCATATGAACCAGCAATTACACTCCTCAGTGATGTCTGAAAAAAAATGAAAACACTAATTTGAAAAGGTACATGCACCCAATGTTCATAGTAGCATTGTTTATAACTGCCAAGATTACGGAAGCAATGTAAGTGTCCACAAACAGGTGAATGGACAAAGACAACATAGTGTATGTACACTGTATCTTGCACACAGACACATACACAGAAAAACACGATGGAATACTATTCAGCCATGAAAAAGAACAAAATTCTGCTATTTGCAACAACGTGGATGGACCTGGATGGTATTATGCAGTAAAATGAGTCAGAGAAAGACAAATAAATACAATAAACTTTTGTTATAGTGAATATAACAAAAAGAAACAGACACAGATATCAAGAACAAATTAGTGGTTATCAGTGGAATGAGAAGCCGGAAGAGGCAAGAGAGGGACAGGGTATTAAAAGGTCAGTTCAGTTCAGTTGCTCAGTTGTGTCCAACTCTTTGTGACCCCATGAATCACAGCATGCCAGGCCTCCCTGTCCATCACCAACTCCCAGAGTTTACCCAAACCCATGTCCAATGAGTCGGTGATGCCATCCAGCCATCTCATCCTCTGTCATCCCCTGCTCCTGCCCCGAATCCCTCCCAGCATCAGGGTCTTTTCCAATGAGTCAGCTCTTCGCATCAGGTGGCCAAAGTATTGGAGTTTCAGCTTCAACATCAGTCCTTCCAATGAACACCCAGGACTGATCTCCCTTAGGATGGACTGGTTGGATCTCCTTGCAGTCCAAGGGACTCTCAAGAGTCTTCTCCAACACCAAAGTTCAAAAGCATCAATTTTTCGGTGCTCAGCTTTCTTCACCATCCAACTCTCACATCGATACATGACTACTGGAAAACCGTAGCCTTGACTACATGGACCTTTGTTGGCAAAGTAATGTCTCTGCTTTTCAACAGTAAAAGGTACAAACTACTATATATGAAATAAATAAGCTCCAAGGATATACTGGATAGCACTGAGAATATAGCCAATGTTTTATAATAATTATAAATGGAGTATAACTTTTAAAATTGTGAATTGTGATGTTGTACACTTGAAAATTATATAATCTTGTAGATAAACTATACCTCAATTTTTAAAAAGTTTCTTAAAAAAGGAAATAATCCTTGGCTTCTCACTTTTTAGTGATTATAAATAGATAAATTATCAAGCCATTTCCTGCCCCCCTCCCCCACAGTCTTACTGTTTCTGCAGGACACAAAGCTCTCTTAGAGGGTTTCCTATAAACTGGAAGGAAAGGAAAGACAACGCTGCCCCACAGAGGCTGCAAAAGAAGAACTACTTCTTGGGCTCACAAACCTCATGGATCGTTGAGTTCTGTCCATGGTTGCCAGGCTAGACACAGTTGATCTCATCATCTGGGCTTCACTAGCAATGGGAAAAACTGAGATAAGAGGATGTGAATAGAATCTAACTGCATCTCTAACCCTCATTTATAACCTAACCCTATTCTTCAGCCAGTCCTTCTTCAGTAAGTGCATGCACTAGGAGTGAAATAGAGAGTGGGCTACTAAGCACCATTTCTGCAG
Organism: Antilocapra americana; assembly: GCA_007570785.1. Classification (NCBI taxonomy): domain Eukaryota; kingdom Metazoa; phylum Chordata; class Mammalia; order Artiodactyla; family Antilocapridae; genus Antilocapra; species Antilocapra americana. Next base: position 7,871,996 of record ML660201.1, on the reverse strand, counting down.
CTTCCTATGACTGGAGTGTTGTATCCAACGGGAAACTCCCAAATATCCATGTTGAACTATAATGGCTTCACTTAAGTTGTCATGGAGGCTTTTCCTAAAGAGGATTATTCTTTGCAATAAGGGTGATGAATTAATAGTTTCTAAGACTAAATGTATAAAGAAACTGTGTCTCTTTAGGGTTTTATCAGAAAGAGAGATGGCTAAAACTGCTCTTTTGCTTCCTTCCCATGAATTGTGAGGGGATTTCATTTCCAAAATTATTTCCTACCATTGAATAGAACATAAAGGGAAAGAAATGAAGACCTACCTAGAACAAAGCTGGAAAAAATAGAAATGTTAAAAAAAAATCATATTCAGAGAGGTAAGCACAGGAAGAAGGTATCTATGACTATTCTAAAAAGTAAGCAAATTAAATTAGCAGCTAGAGGGGCAATTCCATTATTCCTTTTGGTAGGAGCACTCTGACTGAAAAAGGGGCCTTATAGCTTCACTTGCATAGACTTCACACAGAGGAATTATACAAAAAAAAATCTTCATGACCCAGATAACCATGATGGTGTGATCACCCATCTAGAGCCACACATCCTGGAATGCAAAGTCAACTGGGCCTTTGGAAGTATCACCACGAACAAAGCTAGTAGAGGTGACAGAATTCCAGCTGAGCCATTTCAAATTCTAAAAGATGATGCCATTAAAGTGCTGCACTCAATATGCCAGCAAATTTGAAAAACTCAGCAGTGGCCACAGGACTGGAAAAGGTCAGTTTTCACTCCAATCCCAAAGAAAGGCAATGCCAGAGAATGTTCCAACTACCACACAATTGCACTCATCTCACATGCTAGCAAAGTAATGCTCAAAATTCTCCAAGTCAGGCTTCAAGGTATGTGAACCGTGAAGTTCCGGATGTTCAGGCTGGATTTATTAAAGGCAGAGGAATCAGAGATCAAATTGCCAACATCCGTTGGATCACTGAAAAAGCAAGAGAGTTCCAGAAAAACATTCTGCTTTATTGACTATGCCAAAGCCTTTGACTGTGTGGATCACAATAAACTGTGGGAAATTTTGAAAGAGATGGGAATACCAGACCACCTTACCTGCCTCCTAAGAAATCTGTACGTAGGTCAAGAAGCAACAGAACTGGATGTGGAACAACAGACTACTTTCAAATCAGGAAAGGAGTATGTCAAGGCTGTATACTGTCACCCTGCTTATTTTACTTATATGCAGAGTATATCATGTGAAATGCCAGGCTGGATGAAGCAGAAGCTGGAATCAAGATTGCTGGGAAAAATATCAATAACTTCAGATACGCAGATGACACCACCCTTATGGCAGAAAGTGAAGAGGAACTAATAAGCCTCTTGATGAAAGGTGAAGAGGAGAGTGAAATAGTTGGCTTAAAACTCAATATTCAGAAAACTAAGATCACGGCACCAGTTCCATCACTTCATGGCAAATAGATGGGGAAACAATGGAAACAGTGAGACACTTTATTTTCTTAGGCTCCAAAATCACTTCAGATAGTGACTGCAGCAATGAAATTAAAATACGTTTGCTCCTTGGAAGAAAAGCTATGATCAACCTAGACAGCACATTAAAAAGCAGAGACATTACTTTGCCGACAAAGGTGCATCTAGTTAAAGCTATGGTTTTTCCAGCAGTCATGTATGGATGGAGAGTTGGACTGTAAAGAAAGCTGAGAGCCAAAGAATTGATGCTTTTGAACTGTAGTGTTGGAGAAGACTCTTGAAAGTCCCTTTGAATGCAGGATCAAACCAGTTAATCCTAAAGGAAATCAGTCCTGAATATTCACTGGAAGGACTGATGCTGAAGCTGAAGCCCCAATACTTTGGCCACCTGATGTGAAGAACTGACTCATTGGAAAAACCCCTGATGCTGGGAAAGATCAAAGGTGGGAGGAGATCAGGATGACAGAGGATGAGATGGTTGGATGGCATCACCAACTCGATGGACATGAGTTTGAGCAAGCTCCGGGAGTTGGTGAAGGACAGGGAAGCCTGGCATGCTGCTGCCCATGGGGTCACAAAGAGTTGGACACGACTGAGCAATTGAACTGAACTTATCTATGTCAAAGAGGGAGAGGATCTTGCTTTGCCACAGATACACACACACATAGTATTAACAGCTCCACATCTTCAGTCAAAACACTGCTGGTAGAGTGCCCTGTAGTTTGGAATATGCTTCTTTGTGAGGAATACCACCTTTTCTTCTCTAAATCTCACAGCCCTGTGACCCAGAGTGGCTTCTGCATGTTCTCATCATTTTGAAGTAACAGATCCGTGAGTTTGGAAGGACTTTGATTCCCCAAACTGGATACTTCCCAACATAAGAAACTAAAAATCAGAGGAAATGGGGGCAGCCCTGATTTGAGAGAAGCTCTGAATTTTGTAGGATAAAGTAAAGGAGGTTAATTTGAAAAGTCAGGAGGCACCTTGAATTCGTGCTAGTGAAGAGCTCCATCTCCTGTTCTGTGTGAGAATGTTCTCAGAACAGCTTCCACCAGCAAGAGGTTGCTATGAATACCAGAGGCGTAAGAGGAAATGGCTAGCCTGTAACTCTTTTGCAATGCAGATTCTTCTGTTCATTAACTGAGCCTAATAATTAATGCTTTCTTGTACTGAGGTAGGTACTGGTAACTGAGAGAGGAAGACAAAGAGCAAAATATAGTTTTACATGTTTAACTTTCAGCAAAGAAAAAAAGGTAGCCAGCAATTTTATAAGTTTTCTTGAAATAATTTTACCCTTTCACTTAGAAAATTCAATTTTGGACCTCAGGGCAAGCAATGAGAAAACTTTTTTCTAAGCTCTGTGGGATGAATGAGTTAGAATAGCCTCAGTACAGAGCTGGTTCAAGTTGGTAAAGAAACAGCTTTCCTGGCTCATAAATTGAACCCAGCTCTGGTCTATTTGACTCTATACAAACTCTTTCTATGTTGATTTTAACTTCAATCTCCCTCAATGCCTTGCCTTTCATTACCAAACACAGCTTAAAGGGGAAGAAAATGAAAGGGAAGGTGTTTATTATAAGGCAGAAATGCTAAGGGTCCAATAAATGACCAGACAAAATTATACATTTTCCTCTTTTTCTAAATGACCAGAGAAAATAATACGTTTTCTTTTTTACCTACTGAAAGAACAACTTTTTTGGACGTACTTTTGGTAGTTTTTGTTTGCTTGCTTTCCACTACTTTATTGGAAAGACAATGGATCAATGAAATTAAGCAACTTTTCCTCCACAAGTACACTGGAAGGCCATCCAATTTCAAGTAAAATCCACTGGACTATAAACTGAATTCTATTCTCTCTATCTAAAAACAATTCACACTATCAAACTCAATGGGCTTAAGTTTATTTCCTGTGGAAGCAGGGGTTGCCTTAAATGAAACCTTTTTTTTTTAATACATAAAAATGTTATGATTATTGTGCCATCCACCCAACAGCACACTCAACTTTAGAAATACATTTCCTATTATTTTTATGAGAATGGTTGTGAGTGCACATTTTGAATCAATATAACTAAATCATTCCTAAATAGGAATTATTTTTACAGTGGAGGTCATCCAAGGTCCTTTATCATTCCACCTAGCCTAAATTAGAGAAAAAAGCCCAGTTTATTAACTTACTGGTTTTCTGCATGAGGCGACATAAGATTAAGCCCAGTCAGTAGTAGTAACACTGCTAAGGCACCTTGATTATCAGTTTCTAGATGTTTAAAGCAACACAAAACATACCATATTCACATCACCCCTTTAAGTTACTTTATAAAATTATACCCAATATCCTGAAATACTCAATTATAATTAATATATTAGTAAATAGTTCATTTCCAGAGGGCAATTAGTGTTAAATGCTAAACAGAGAAAGTTGTTTATTCTACACTAAAACAAATATACTGACTCAAATTACTCAGTTTTGAAAGTCATTATCACTGATCACAATGACAGATTTCTGTCTACGTGGCTAATAAAATCATTTGGCCGTGCAACCAGTGGGAGTTCATTTCTGTGTTAGGATCCCGAAATCTCTATACAGGCCAATAAAAAGAAAAACTAGCACTACCTTTACTATTTTTGATTCTTGTAATACATTTTTAAGATAAAGTTTTTCAAAATAAATATTTGATATAAGGTTGAGGAGCAATTCTGACATATCCGAGATAATTTACTTAGTAATGGCCAAAAGAAATCATTAAGGATTAATTTTTCCAGAAATAGCTGGTAATGTGACAATAACAGTGGCAAGCAAAACAGTATATGAAATGTTCTGCTGTATGGCATAAATTCTATAAAACCTATGAGGTTTATGGTAATCTAAGGTAGTGTTGACTATCAATAATTTGTATTCTTTTCTATATTTTTAAGCTTTCAAGGAGCAAATTACTCATATCAGGAGAAAAATAATAAATGACACCAAAATTATTTATGTGAATTATTTAAAGTTGTGGTAGGATGTACTAACAAACATTGTTTTTCTCCACCTCTCTCCCTTCTTAGGGTTGCTTTGTGTCTACAAACAAAATCATGAATTTGTGGTTAGGGCATCTAAACAAGTAACCACAGTCTCCTCATGCTGTTCTCAGTATTAGGCAATACTCATACTGCATGTGAAAATGCTGAAGAATCAGTCCCATTATCTGCCCCTTATCCCATCACAGTTGCTCAGTTGTGTCCGACTCTTTGCAACCCCATGGACTGCAGCACACCAGGCTTCCCTTCTAGCTCTAGATATTTCTCACCCCTCGTTGGACTTGTGCTCTGCAATAGATCTCATATTCAAGAAAATAATTTCTTCTTTCTTCAGCTTATTCTAATAGCTACCTTTGCCTCTTTATATACTTTTTCCCCAAACAGGTTAGCAGCACACCCAACATAAAGTCAACACCTGGGGAAGGAGTATCTCATCTTCAAGTCTGCTTTACTCTCTGGCAAAAATTCCTGGATCGTGATCTTCCCCAATCTCAGCTTTACTGAGATATGATGACAAAATTGTAGATATGTAAGGTGTACAATGTGATGTTTTTTATACAAGTACACAATGCAAAATGATGACCACAATCAAGCTATTTACTGCATCCATTACCTCACAGTTATCATTTTGTGTGTGTGATGAGCACTGAGATCTATTCTTTTTATGAAATTTCAAGTATACTTTATTATTAGCTCTAAACACTTGATGTTGTACACTGGCTTTTAAGAACTTATTACTGTCTTAATTTAAGTTATAACCAACATCTCCCTTTTATACGTAACCCTCAGCTACTGCTGTCATTCTAGTCTTTGTTACTGAGCTCAGTTTTGGTTTGAATATTTATTTATTTAGGTTGTGCCAGGTCTTAATTATGGCATACAAGATCTTTACTTGCGACATGTGGGATCTAGTTCCCTGACCAGGGGTTGAACTTAGGTGCCTTGTACTGAGAGGGTCAAGTCTTAGGGAAGTCCCCCCCCACATCTTTTATTTTTTTTTAAGAGTCCACACATAAATGAGATCATGCAGTATTTATCTTTTCTTTGGCTTATTTCACTTAGCATAATATCCTCCACATTTATCCATATTGTCAAAAACGGCAGGATTTCTTTATGTTTGAAAGTGAAAGTGAAGTCGCTCAGTCACATCCGACTCTTTGCGACCCCATGAACTGTAGCCAACCAGGCTCCTCAGTTCATGGGATTTTCCAGGCAAGAATACTGGAGTGGGTTGCCATTTCCTTCTTCATGTTTAGAGCTGAGCAATTTATATTCTCTATCCTTGCATCTGTGAATGGACATTTAGGTTGCTTTCATAATTTGGCTACTGTAAATAATGTTGAAATGTACATGGGAGTGCAGATATTTTTTTGAGATCCTCATTTCATTTCCTTTGCATATATACCCAGAAGTGGAATTGCTGCATTGTAAGGTAGTTCTATTTTTGTTTAGGAACCTCCATGCTGTTTTCCATGATGATCATACCAATTTACGTTCCCATCAAGAGTGTATAACGGTTGCCTTTTCTCTATATCCTTTTCAACACTTGGTATCTTTTGACTTTTTAAAAACAGCTATCCTAGCAAATGTGAGGTGATACTTCATTTTGATTTTGATTTGTATTTCCTTAATGATCAGTGATATCAAGCATCTTTGCATAAACCACTGGCCATTTGTATATTCTCTTTGGAGAAATATCTATTTGGGTCCCTTGCTTATATTTAAATTTACTTTGCTATCAAGCTATATGAGTTTCTTATACATTTTGAATATTAATCCTTTCATCAGATTTTTTTTGCAAATATCTTCTATTCCATAGGTTTTTCACTTTGTTGACTGTTTCATTTGCTGTGAAGAACCTTTTTAATGTAGTCTGACTTGTTTTCAGTTTGGTTTTGGTTTTTACTTATACTGCCTGCATTTTTGGTCAGGCAATAAATCCAAACAGTCATTACCAAGATCAATGTCAAAGGGCTTTTGCCCTATGTTTTCTTCTAGGATTTTTGAGGTTTCAGATTTCACATTTAAGTCTTTAACCTATTTTGAGTTGACTTTTATGTTCGGTAAGATAAAGTTCTAGTCCATTCTTTTCCACCTAGATATCCAGTTCCCCAAACACCACTTATTGAAGAGATTATCTTTTCCTCATGTTATATCCTTGGTTTCTTTGTCAAAGATGAGTTGATCATATATGCAAGGAGTTACTTCTAGGTTCTCTATTCTGTTCCATTCATCTATATATCTGTTTCTATTCCAGTACCATGCTGTTTTAATTACTATACCTTTGTAATACAATTTGAAATCATGACGTGTGATGCCTTGAGCTTTGTTCTTCATGCTCAAGATTGATTTAGCTATCTGGGGTCTTTTGTGGTTCCCATAAGAATATTTGAAAAAAAATTTTTTCAATTTCTGTGAAGAATGACATTGGAATTTTGATGGGGATTATATTGAAGGAGTAGACTGTTTTGGGAAGCATTCACTAGGAACAACATGCTATCCTTCTGTCTACTAGGGTCATGCCAGTATTGAAATTTTACAAATCATCTCTTATGGTCTTTTCTATCACACCAAGTTCTGTTTTAATTGTATTGTACCTTGCAAAGTTTATTGGATTTGGTTTAGATTTCTAAGCATAAGTAACTAAAATGCTCAATTGAGTCTGGCTTTTTCTCCTAAGTATCAACAGACCCTAGCCCCCTATGGTGAGCCTTAATTTTGAAGTTTGACATTTTAAATAAAAACAAAACTCATTTGGTATCTTTTGACAAAAGTTATTTTTTATTAACCACATCATCAAGAACAAGCCTTTCCTTTGGGAAGGGCAGCTTTTAAAGTATTCTGATAATTTTTTCAATTGTTCAACTATACCTAAAAAGGAAAATTCAGTTCACTCAGTCATGTCCGACACTTTGTGACCCCATGGACTACAGCACACCAGGACTCCCTGTCCATCACCAACTCTCAGAGCTTGCTCAAACTCACGTCTATTGAGTGGGTGATGCCTCCAACCATCTCATCTTCTGTCATCCCCTCCTGCCTTTGATCTTTCCCAGCACCAAGGGCTTTTCCAATGAGTCAGTTCTCCACATCAGGTGGCCAAAGTACTAAAGCTTCAGCTTCAGCATCATTCCTTCCAATAAATATTCAGGACTGATTTCCTTTAGGACTGACTGGTTTGATCTCCTTGCATTCCAAGGGACTCTCAAGAGTCTTCTCCAACACCACAGTTCAAAAGCATCAATTCTTCAGTGCTCAGCCTTCTTTACAGTCCAACTCTCACATCCATATAGGACTACCGGAAAAACCATAGCTTTGACTAGACGGACTTTTGTCAGCAAAGTAACGTCTCTGCTTTTTAATATGCTGTCTAGGCTGATCTTAGCTTTTCTTCCAAGGAGTCACCATCTGCAGTGATTTTGGAGCCCAAGGAAATAAAACCTCTCCATTGTTTTTCCATCTATTTGCCATGAAGTGATGGGACCAGATGTCAGGATCTTAGTGTTTTGAATGTTGAGTTTTAAGCCAGCTTTTTACTCTCCTCTTTCACTTTCATCAAGAGGCTCTTTAGTTCCTCTTTACTTTCTACCATAAGAGTGGTGTCATCTGTGTATCAGAGGTAGTACTTAGAAATATCTGTGCCATTTAGGTATAGACCATAATGATCTCACACTTTTCAATTTACTTCTCTGAATATTCTCCTCAGGAAGAAGAATAAAGGAAAATGAAAAAGGTTAGAAAAATTCAAAACAAAGGAAATATTTATTTTCATATGATATCTGATACTTTTCTAAGATATTTCCATTCTTACTGACAGACAACAGGCAAACAGAGAAAACAAACATTTCAGATTATTGTTAGTGACATTAAAAATAAACTGGCACCTCTGTTTGCAATGGTGCTTTCATATATAAAAATTTTTTCAGGCACTCCTTGGTAGTTCAGTGGTAAAGAATCTGCCTGCCAGTGCAGGAGACCCAGGTTCGAGCCTTGATCCAGGAGCATCTCTGGATCCTGTGCTGCAGAGCAGCTGAACCCTTGTGCCTCAACTATTGAGCCTGTGCTCTAGAGCCCATGATCCATAACAACTGAGCCCACATGCCGCAACTACTACAAAGCCCAAGTGCCCTAGCACCCACCTGCTGCAACAAGAAAAGCCACCACAATGAGAAGCCTGGGGAACACAACTAGAGAGCAATTAGGGGACACAACTAAGGAACACACTCTACAATTGGAGAAAGCCTGCACAGCAACGAAGCCCCAGCACAGCCATAAATAAAACAAGAAATTTTGAAAAAAAGTATTCAATACTCAAGGCAGTTCCATGAGGCCAGGAGAGCAAAGGAAATCTCCAAAAATGAGTCTAAGTTTTTGCCTTCACTTTTCTCAGTATGTTCAGACATTTAACATAAGCTGTGGGAATTGCTGCTTCTTGGCTGCTCTTGATTGAGATGATATTCATTGGGCATTAATCAGTATATGAAGAGTCTAAATATAAATTATTACCAAATCAATTAAAGACAGAAAATCCTCAAAGAATTTACAAACAAGCTTCTGCTCAGTGAACATAACGGGAACCAGGAGCTGACTGAAGAATAAGCCAGAAAAGCAATTTGGGGGTTCCCACTCCATAAAAGCAAAAGAACATCACAGATTAAACTTAGGTTTCCAAGCAGAATTCTAAATGATGAGAAAATATAACCTGGGCCTGAATAGAATCCGAGTATGTTAATTAAAACTGAAAACTCTTGCTAGCACTAGTCAATTTCCAGAGAGGAGTTTTACATGAGTACAGCACCACCAGTGTAAGCAGCGCTTCAACGATTGCTTGAATTCAGGACTAATAATCCACAGATATCCTAAAACCATATGGCTTCGGGCATGCTATGGTGATATTTTCAGGGAAAAAAGTATATGTTAATATGTAAATACTTAATATTTCTCATTTTATTCCCAAATGATGCCTGGTTTGAAAAGTCACTATAAAAAGTGAGGATGAACAGATTTTAAGAACCACAGTTCTCAGGGTGAAAGCTAGAAACAAACATTAAAACACATTTTTAACATGATTTTAATAATTATAGTCAGGTAAGTTAGGGTTCCCAGGTGGTATGAGTGATAAAGAACCCAACTCCCAATGGAGAAGACATAGGAGATGCAGGTTCAATCTCTGCATCCAGGCGATCGATCTCCCGGAGGAGGGCATGGAAACTCACTCCAGTATGCTTGCCTGGAGAATCCCATGGACGGAGGAACCTGCCAGGTTCCTCTGTCTGTGGAGTCAGAAAGAGTTGGGCACAACTGAGGCAACTTAGCATGCACACACACATTCATGTAAGTTAATTTTGTTTTGGCTGATTGTTAAAGAACAACACTATCTAAATACAAATGGTGGGTGAAAAAAAGTGACATGAAAGAAATACAAACATTAAAAAATGTTTTATATGTAATGCATATAAAACTTCCTTATTTTGACAGAAAGGAAAGAAGTATACAATTTTTGTTAATATCAGAATTTTTTTAATTGAAGTATAGTTGATTTACAATGTTAATTACTGCTATATAGCAAATTGATTCAGTTATACATATATATATATGTATGTATTCTTTTTTAATACATTATTTTCCATTGTAATTTATCATCAGTTCAGTTCAGTGTAGTCGCTCAGTCGTGTCTGACTCTTTGCGACCTCATGGATTGCAGCATGCCAGGCCTCCCTGTCCATCACCAACTCCTGGAGTTATCAAAGGCTACTGAATATAGTTTGCTGTGCTATACAGTAGGACCTTGTTTATCCATTCTATACATAAAAAGCTTACATATGCTAACCCTAACCTACCACTTTATCCTTTCCCTATCCCTCTTCTCAGCAGCCACAAGTTGGTCCTCTATGTCCATGATTCCGTTTCATATATAGGTTCATTTGTGTCATATTTTAGATTCTTCATATAAGTGATACTATATGGTATGTCTTTTTCTGACTTTCTTCACTTAGTTAACTTTCTTCTCTAGTTGCACCCACGTTGCTGCAAATGACATGAGCTTTTCTTTTTTATGGATGAGTAGTATTCCATTGTATATATGTACCATGTTTTTTATCCATTTATCTGTCAGTGGACATTTAGGTGGTTTCCATGTCTTGCCTATTGTGAATCGTGCTGCTTTGAACACAGGGGTGCATGTATCTTTGTGAATTAGAGTTTTGTCTGGATATATACTCAGAAGTGGGATTGCTAAATCATATAGTAGCTCTACCTTTAGTTTTATGAGAACTCTCCATATTGTTTTCCACCATGGCTGCACCAACTTACATTTCCACCAACAATGGAGGAGGGTTTCCTTTTCTCCACACCCTCACTGGCATTTGTTACTTATAGACTTTTTAAAGATGAAGTAGTACCTCAACGTAGCTCTGCTTGGCCTTTCTCTAATTATTAGTGATGTTGAGCATCTTTTCATGTATCTACTGCCCATCCACATAAAATCAGACTCTTAATAACATCTTCACGTAAAAGTCAAACAAACATCCAAAGAATATCAAATTTCTTTTATATTATTAACTTTCCTGGATTACTCTCATTATCATCAGCTCCATATATTAGGATTAACTTTGTCATAGCTCAGGATAGCAGGTTCTTTATCACTGGAGGAGTCAGTGACACAGCACATCTCCAGGAAATAACACTTTAATTACTACAGTAATCTCACTGAAGTTCAAAATAAGCATTACCCAAGGTTTATATAACAGAACTGAGAAGAGATTTTTCAATTGTAAAAGTTTCTGTAAGATCAGTTTTCTGAGTTAATTTCAAGATAACTTATTTAAAACATGAAAAGTAACCCTTTCATGGCTAGCTAGGACAACACTATGAATGGCCCTCTCTTGGATGAAGAATGATCCCATGCTTAAGTCCTAACTTTTCCCTTGGGAAGAGCTTCCTTGTCCACTGTTCTTTGTGATTCCTGGCCCCTGTCTGTATGGTTCTTTCTTTTTCTCCTCTTTGGCTGTCTCTAAAGTGGGTATTGGGGAACACACTCTTCTTACAAGTGTACAACTTTCCCAGCCCTCATTCTGCTCATGGGGCTTCCCTGATAGCTCAGTTGGTAAAGAATCCACCTGCAATGCAGGAGACCCTGGTTCATTTCCTGGGTTGGGAAGATCCGCTGGAGAAGGGATAGGCTACCCACTCCAGTATTCTTGGGCTTCCCTAGTGGCTCAGCTGGTAAAGAATTTGTCTGCAAAGTGGGAGACCTGGGTTCAGTCCCTGGGTTGGAAAGATCCCCTGGAGAAGGGAAAGGCTACCCACTCCAGTATTCTGGCCTAGAGAATTCCATGGACTGTATAGTCCACGGGGTTGCAGAGAATCAGACATGATTGAGTGACTTTCACTTTCACTTTTCGCTTTCATTATTCTGCACATGATGGGTAGGTGTCCAAGACTCAGTTACAGGATATTTAAATACAGCCTCATGACATATTTGACAGAAAACTCTCAAAATGTAAGAGATTTCTCCTGCATTCCATTCCAGAAAGTTTCATGTGCCAGAGATCTTTTTAAGAACATGTTTTTCACATAAATTGTGCTTCTTTGGGGTTTTTTTGGTCCTCATATCTCTAGCTTTAAACTAGATTACCCTAGAGCTGGTGAGCTATTCCAGAAATGCTGTAACCCTCTTCTCATAATGCTATGCCCTTATTCTTATTTCTGCTTTGAGGCTTCTTAATTTACTTTGATATTTACCTTTAGATATTTAACTTTTGATATTTAACTTTACATTTAGAGGTGAAGGTCATACTCTTAATTTGGTCTATTCCAAAAGACTGAGTTTTAATGGATCTTAAGAATTCCTCAAATTTATCTCTTACATTTTCAGTATAAAAGAAATCAGCTATGCTGACTCTATGTTGTACAAAATTTCTGAGTTCTATTTGATCTCCTTCTATTTCCACTTTCAAATTAGCCAATCATTTTAACTAGCTCATATCTAGTTAATTCCTTGTCAAATATACCCAATTGCTTTTAGTTCAGCAGAACCTATAGGTGGCGCTAGTGGTAAAGACTCTCCCCACCCCCCCACCCCCTACCCCTGGCTGCTTGTCAGCGCAAGAGACAGGAGAACAGGTTCAAGCCCTTGGTCGGAAAGTTCCCCTGAAGAAGGAAATGGCAACCCACTCCAGTATTCTTGCCTGCAAAATCCCATGGACAGAGGAACCTGGCAGGCTATAGTCCATAGGGTTACAGAGTTGGACATGACTTAGCACGCATGCACCAAGTTACTGTAGGTTACTATTTATGAGTTACTTTCCATTTTTCCATTTTCTAATAAAAGTTTCCTTATCACTCCTGAGCCAGCAGCTAAGCCAGTGCCATATATTTCATATTGGTATGAGATACCATACTTCTACTACTACATAAATTAGGCTATGCCTAGATTTCAGAACCAGGATGAGCTGTAAATTGTATAGCCTCCAATTAGATGTGTTGGTGTTTTCATCTCAGGGAACAGTTTGCAGAAATTTTTGGTGTGGTTTGGGATTTGTGGGTTGGGTGGCAGCCATTTCCTTACTTAATATTTAAATTTTAGTGGATTTAAGGATTGAGGATTGGTTAAGGACTGAAGATTGGAACAAAAATAGTTTCACTTAGTCATAGTTAAGCAGATCTCAAATAATAAAAATTTAAAGATACACAGGGCATCTTTTATGTCTCTTATCTTCCCCTAATTAGTAGAAAAGAAACTCCTTCCAGTCAAACCATGGTGCCTATCTTAATTTAAACAGAATTTTAAGAATTAACACAGGGTTTTTATATGATCCCTCTCTAAAATCACATTAAAACTCTAGTAATCAAATAAAATACATAAGTAGTGGGGGCAGAGGCAGGCAACGTCACAGCAGTGGACTGGAGATGTCCATACATTTTAGGGAGACATTTTGCAGATTGAAGAGTGGAGACCCTACTTGAGAAAACTAGACTAGAAAAACTAAGTACTTCAAGAGGAAAATCTTTCTGGTTGGTGAGAATTAGACCTGAGATGCCCTATATATTTTCAGGATTTAGAGTCAACGGGTGTTATAGAAGCTAGAAATACAACATGGGCTTAAAACAGGGAAAATGCTTCAAAGTTTACAAATGGAGAGCTTATACCTTCAGGAACCCTCTGCTACTCCACATGGCTAACTAATTACTACCTTTCCCACCTCCCAACCAAAGCAGGAAAAGGTTAATGACAAGAATCCATTAACTGAAGAACACAAAGAACAAAGGAGAAGGCTGAACACAAGGCTGAAATGGCATTAAATGAAAGCCTGCTCTCTTACTCTTGCTTCCCAGACTGTTAGCAACCAAGTGTACACTTCAGGCAAAATATTAAAGGATTTTCTTACAGAGATGACCGACCTAACATAAAAAGACCCAGAAACTGGTACACTCTTTCAAAACCCAACTGCTCTACAGTGAATTCTACCAGTAAATAAATCTTTTTCAAGTATGCAGAGCTTTTATATCACAAATTTAATAGTTCACTGTTAAATATAAATGGACATCCAGGGACAATCAAATTTGACAAGAGCTTCTAATTTGAGAAACAGTCTAAACGAAAAAGAAGTCAGAGGAAACTGAGACTATAAAGGGAACAGGAAAAGAAAGATTATGAGCAACAATACCTCTAATATCCTCAAAGGGATAAGAAAGGATATTATGTTCATGAAACAAAAATATAATACAACTTTTTATAAAAGGTTTAGAGAAGGAAAAACGAATTTTGAATATTAAAAATTATATAAATTACTAAAATAAAATCAAAGCAAATTAGAAACACGAGCAAAAAAGCCAACAATTGAAGACAGAAAATAAATTATAAAAAACCCAGGAGATAAAAAACTTTAATAGAACTATCATAAAGAAAGAATGAGGTAAAGTATGGGAGGAATTAAATAAATAAATAAATATCTCACCATTGACAGGGACTGTTTCTGCCTGACTGCCACAATGAAGAGAAAAACAATCTCTCCCAGAACATATTATATGACATTGCAGAACATTAGGAATTAAGTGAAAAAATAAAACCTTCATAGATAGAAACATGTAAAGCATAAAAGATCAAAAGTAATATTTTCAGACTTCTTAGCAATATTCCTGAAAACTAAAAGATGATGCATCCAAAATTTTGAAAAAAAAAAAAAAACCCAGTTCCATCATAGGATTCTATATCCAGCCAAACCACTCAAACTTAAGATTAAAATAAATAGAATGACAGGTATCTTTTCAGTACCTTTCTTCTTAGAAAACTTTTGAAGGATATATTCTACTAAGAAGTAGAATAAACCGAGAAATGAGTAAACAGGATGCATGAAACAAAGGATCAACTCTGGATAATGTAGGACAGTTCTGGGACAATGTGTGAAAAATAAAAGCATTATGGATGAATTTGTAATAAATACAGAGAAAAGAAAAAAAATTGCAATGTACAAAACATAGCCATGTTTCACTAACTGGAATTGACTGTTTGAGAGTATATTTCAGTAAGTGATCAATTAGACTAGTATCTTTTTCACTTTTAGCCATTTAGAACCATTTAACTTTTAAGCACATTTTTAAAATAGAATATGAGGAAAGTGAAAAAGAAGTGAGGAAAGTGAAAAAGAAGCAAAGAAACAAAATCCATACTTTTTCTATTTAAGAGTTTTGGATTTCTTTTACAAGAGCCACTTAACAAACTAGTTTCACTTTTGCACTAGAATTTTGTCAGAAATTTAGCACTTATACTAAAGCAGTCATTTATAATTTTAAGCACAAAGGCAATGATACTCATCACAGGAAGAGTGGATCTATTTTTGGTGAACTTAAATAAGTTGCTAATTTGTGCCAGGAGCAACTATATGGGCACTGACAATCATAAATATTAATGTCCCAAGAGACCAGGCAGCAGCCTCAGAATAAAAATCACTGGGAGTAACAAGAAATAACACTGATAACTTAAGGAGAAAATGAGGCAAAAAGTTTCAACTGAAGAGTTGACTCTGAACACCAGCATATCAACATCATCTTAGAAAGTTGGATATCAATTTCAAAAACACTCTGCCTTTCTAGAATGAACAGCAGTCCTCCAGTCCTGTTAGAGAGTGACACTAAATTTCAGAAACAGAACAGAAGTCAAAGTTCCTTCTTTTACTTATCTAAGCTCCAAACACTAAGGCTAACCTTTATTTTTTCTTCCCTGAAGACTTTTCTCTTTTATATATGACATACTCTTCAAATACTGTCTATCAAAGGTACAATCTGCCGTTAACCTATTAGGCTGAGGTCTTACTCTGTGACTGACAACTAGGTCAACCACCTTAGAAGGCAAGAATGCTGACATCCACATTAAACATAAACATACAGTTGTGAGGGAAGGGCAGCACCACAAATTGTAAACACTGTAAAACTATCTTTTTTTTTTGGACACTTCCATCTATACACAAGAGAACACTTAGATCCTTACTTTTCTCTCAGTCCCCGCCTTCAAGGAAATGGTAGACTCACTAGCGAAAAGAAATACAATCCATTCAAGAAGGTATTTAAGCAAAAAAAATGTTTCTCAATTTTCAACATTGGGCTAGCCTGCTGTGAGCTTCTAAAATCAGTGTCCTGCACTTGCATTTTGTCTTTTAAAGTTATGGACATTTAATTGCATGACATGCACCATTAATGTATCCCTTTTCTATTAAAGTTTAAAATAATTTATATTATTCACCAGTAAAACAACACACCCAACTTTGTTAACATTTTCTAGAAAGCTTGACAACTCATTAAGTGTCCTGTTAATACTATTATTACCCTGCAGCTGATACAGCAGTCTTCCCTTCTTCATGGTTTTGCTTTCTGAGGTTTCAGTTACCCATGCTCAAACATGGTCCAAAATTATTAAATAGAAAATTCCAGAAAAAAACAATTCATAAGTTTTAAACTACACACCATGCTGGGTAGTGTAGTGAAATCATGCCCTGTCCTGCTCTATCCAGTCCAGGATGTGAATCATGCCTTTGTCCAGCTTGTCCTGCCCTTAGTCACTTAGTATCAGTTATCAGTTCAACTGTTTTGGTATCACAGTGCTTGTGTTTAAGTAATCCTTTTTTTAGTTAATGGCCCAAAGCATAAGAGTAGTGATATTAGCAATTCAGAAATGCCATAGAGAAGCTGTAAAGTGCTTCCTTCAAGTAAAAAGGAGAAAATTCTCAACTTAAGGGAAAAAAATGTCATATGCTAAGGTTGCTAAGATCTAGAGTAAAACCCAATCTTCTATCTGTGAAATAATGAAGAAGGAAAAAGGAATTTGTGCTAGTTTTGCTGTTGTACCAGAAGCCGCAAAAGTTATAGCCACAATGTGTATTAAGTGCTTAGTTAAGACAGAAAAGGCATTTTTTTAAAGAGAGGATATTTTTTGAAGAGAATCATTCATATAATGTTTATTACAGTATAACTGCTCTACTTTATTATTAGTTTTGCTGCTAACGTCTTACTGTGTCTACTGTATAAATTAAACCTTAGCATAGGTATGTATGTATTGGAAAAAATATAGTATATATAGGGTTTGGTTCTATCCAGACTTTCAGGCATTCACTGAAGTCTTGGCACGTATCCCCCAGGGGTAAGTGGGGACTACTGTACTAAAAATGGCTCTGAAGGGACTAAAGGAGCACAAGCGAGCAAGCACAGATGCTGGTCCTTTCCAAGACCTGAAGTCCTTAAACTCTGGGATACTGGGAAAAACACAGATTTAGAACGCAAAAATATTGTGTTCTAACTCAGCCACTTGTTTGACACATGACCTTTGAAAGTGTCTCATGTCTCTGATCTTCAACTTCCTCTCAGACACCAAGGCTAACTCAGGTGCAGGACTAAGTAGCTCTTAAACGAGATAATGTACCGGAAGCACACCATAAGGAAGGCTGGTGATGGTGGTGATGATGGTCCTCTTCTGTGCTGGGTCTACTTCTCCATTTCTCCGGCTTCCATTCTCCAGGATTCCTGGGGATGCAGAATGTAGACTCCCATCCTCTGGGAAAGGCACCTGGAAAGATTTCTGTAGAAGAGTGGGATGGATCATCACTCCTGGAAAAGAGAAACCAGAACACACAGTAACATGTAACCAGGGAAAAAACCTTCCTCAGGATACAAAGTGTGACAGAATAAAATAGAAATAATTACACCTGCATGATATAATTTTAAACATTTATCAGCATCCCTATTTCATTAAATCGTAACCAAAGTGCTGCAAATTCTTCCTGGCTAATGGATATATTCAGAAAATAGAATGAAAAAGCTTTGAAAGACGCCATGTGTTTAAAAAGATGAAAAGTGAGATTAAGGCAGGAGGGTTCCTCCATGGAAAAAAGTGTTGACATTTAAAACTGCAGGACCAATCCTAGAAAACCAGACACTAGGTGACACAGGCAATGAAATTTAATACCCAGCTCTCAACAGGTGGACAGGCTGAAGCTGTGATAAAATGTTTCAACTCTGAAGTTTAGCACAGGAACTGGAACAGCATGCACCAACAGATGGAGCCATTCAAAAACTAGCTGCATGGAGATAAGAGAAAAAGCTGTGGAGATGGAAATGGGAGAGAAATAGGCAGGGCAAAATGTGGATCTGAAACATAGCAAATGCCATCTCCAGATGACCTAAGATCCAAATGGGAAAACTGCAGATGGCTCTTTGGAGAAAAGTTAGCCTAATGTAAGAGTCTAGCAAAAAAAATATATATATATATACTGTTCCTTACACCGAACTGTGGCCTTCCCTACTGATTTTGAGTTTCATGGAGGAAAATACCTTCAGGTAAAATTCTGGACCAGGGCATTTTTAGTTTGTCTTTCTGTTTGTGGTTAGCACACAATCAGATTCTCCATGTAAGGCCAAATTCTGCAGCACCCGATTTGGAACACAAAGTGGGCCCCCATCATAAAACGTAACTGAAATCATGGGGCTGAAATCCTTGTTCTTGGTTTGCTTCGTGATACGCTTTTGTGTGTGTGTGTGTGTGTGTGTGCGTCTCTTTCTCCCCTATAAATGCTTAATGCGGCCACTGCCGGTTCTCCATCCCTTCCACTCTTTGCACGCCCTCATCTTGCTGCCTCAGATTCTTTGCCCGCCTCAGCTTCGGCTCTCTGGAAAGCTCCTCAGCCCTGCGTGTCGTTTACTTCAACACTAGTCTCCATTCCATTTGTGAGGTCCTCCCTGCACCGCCCCCATCTCACACACAAACACCACGCAGGCGTGCGCACACTGTCACAGGGACCGTGGGGTCTCTCCCTAGACCGCCAAGTCGGCGCCTCACAGGCCCAGACGTCGACAACGAGGAAGCTGCGTGAAACACAAGTGAACTCGCAGCCCCGCGCGGAATACCACGTGACTCACCTCTAAGGTCACCGTTCCTGCCAGGCCAGTAGCCTGGTGTGAGCGTCTGCAACACAGCGCGAACATACTAGAAGCACAGACCTCTTCATTGTCCACGGCGCCTCACCTCTGCGTCCCATGCTGCCTTGTGAACGGACGAGCCATTCTCGCGCGACTTGTACCAGATTCTGAGGAAAGGAAAACTCCCGTGAGACTTGGAACGTGTGGCTCTTTCTGCAACAGAGAGCAGCATGGTGGCGAGCGCAGCGCTTTGGGTAAGTGGTGCTCAGCCGCTAAGTCATGTCCGACTCTTTGCAACTCCCATGGACTGTAACCCACCAGGCTCCTCTGTCCATGGGATTCCCCAGGCAAGAATACTGGAATGGGTTGCCATTTCCTCCTCCAGGGGATCTTCCAGACCCAGGGATTGTAAGCCCCAGAGGGGCAAAAAAAAAAAAAAAAAAAGGTTTCCTGACAACAAGGTGCGACCATCTCTGGGGTTATTAACTCATCAACCACAGTCCCTGTGGGATCAAGCTGAGGCCTCTGCTTTGCTCAGCTCCTTTCTTTGCCCACCGTGCTCCCCCCACTTCCATTTTCACTTACATTTTCCTCACAGCACTTCTTCAGTAAACCACATACACAAGAATCCTGTCTCGGACTCTGTTTCTGAGGAGCTCAAATGAAAACACACACACACACATACAGAAATACAATGTGGAAATACAGGTGAATTTAAAGAGCAAAATTGATAAGAAAGGAATACGAATTTCCTCAGAAGAGGATTTGCCAGAGCTTTCTGAGAGGAAGCATATTTTCCCTTGAAAGCCTGAGGGTAGGAAAGGATGCATCCCATAAAAATCTTAAAAGTTTATCAGCATCATTTTTAACAAGCCTCAAAAGCCCAGTTGTACCTGAGGCCCGTGAGTACTCAGATTTGCCCTATCTCTGAGGCACTAGGTTGTCATTTCATATAATGAGACGATCTGTACTTTCCAGGACCTAAAACAGGGAGGCTCTATAAATTCTGCACCAGGCAGTGTGGAAGTATCTTTTAATGGCCCCAACAACTACCATTTCACTGTCTGGGATCTGCCGATACGAGATAATGTTGATAAACTGCACTGCTTTCTGCCAGCAATAAAACGAGAGAGCAAACAGAGTTTAAGGGCTGCAACTAACTTTTTGTTACAAGCAAGGCCAGAGGGCAGGAAAGTGGATGGCTGAGGAGGCCTCAGTGTCTGGTTTTTAGCAATGGGCTATGTGGTCCTACAGGGCCAACACTCTGGAATCTGTGTCATCTTTGTAAATCAGAATAAATGGGCTCAGCCATCTTCCTTGGGCAGGTGTCAGTGCCCTCCTTCCCAGGCTGGCATGCCTACAGTAGAGGCTGCAACCATCTGGATTGCTGTCACGAAATCACGGTGATGCTGAGTCTGGACCACAGGGCAATTAGCAGGGCTCTCCACAGGAGCTTTGTGTATGCTGGAGCCCTCCTCACCAGCCCATTCCTCATTCCTGGCGTGACAATATCCACGTGGCTATAATAATAATGAAGGCATGGACTGAGAGGGCCATCTGGTAGGTTGGTAAAAATAACAAGAAGCTCTCTGCATGGGGAACAGCCCTGATCACAAGTCAAAAGAGATGGAGTTTACAGGAGAATGGATACGTGTATGTGTATAGCTGAGTCCCTGTGCTGTCCACCTGAAACTATCATGACATTATCGATCAGTCATGCACCAATATAAAATAAAAAGCTTAAGTTTTTTTTAATAATCAAAAATGAAAATCGTTTAAAAAAAGAGAGATGTAGCTGGTGCTGTGTAGATGGATGTATCTCCAGATTTATACATTTTTAACAATAGGGGGCGTAAGGTGTCTATGTTGTCTCTGGTTTTTAGTTTGCTTGCTAAAACCCTGATCCCTTTCCTGGTTTCACCAGATAATTCTACCAGCGAGATTTGCAGCTGGGTGCTGTTAACCAGTACCTTAATTAGTCCTTGAGTAAGTTCAGTAAAGATAACTCTGGCTGACAAAATCACAAGAGATTTCATGGCTATGATAGTTTCCACAATACTGTGAGAGAGTGAAGGCAGAATTCAAGTTTATCTTTTCATAAAGATCCTGAGCAAAGGTACAAGGAAAGGAAATGCCCCTTCCCTTCCTCTGAAGCATTTCACAATTCCTTCCTCATTTCATTGTTTCCTGAAAATAAGAAAAACTTTCATGTTCTGCATGACGACTGGAGGAGGGACTTTTATCTGGAAGTTGATGGAACCCAACTTTTCACTACAGCCTTTCCTCTCAGAGGTATTTGTTCAGAGGGATTTCCTGCTCCTATCTTCTAAGTGCAACATCTATACCATCAGAGACTCCAAATTATATTAATCTTACATCAACCTTGGGCAAAAGAAACATAATCCCACACAGTGGAAATGTTATCACTGGGTCAGGGATGTAGAGTGGAACATAGTTATTTTACTAAGTCCTGGGGATTTTCAGAAAATCCTTAGGAAACATGCAAGAAGGCATAAAAGGCCCATCTCAAAAAAAAGTTTCATATATATTAAGTGTCTCTTATTTTAACCTGTTAACAGCTGATATGGAATAGAATCTTGGGGAAAGATACATACTATGAAAAACATAGTTGTTCTTCTCTTTTCATGTTTTTATGTAGATGACCAATATTTTTTGTAAAGGATGCAACATTTAATATCATGGGATTAAGCTCTAATTATGGCTCCATCAAGCATGGAATCATTAGTTTACTGAGATCCTGTTTTAAACAAAAAATCCACTAAAGTCTTTTTGTAAAATACAGTTTTGTCCCAAGACTACTTTGTGACCCGGAGGGAAAAAAAATAGAAGCTCCTCATCCTAAACTAGTTGTTTTCCTTCCCCACCTACTTCTTCAAAAATCAAACCCCAATCTTTTTTTTTATAGCTGGCAGGACAGAGACCCCAGAGATAGCATGGCAAGTCTGAGCGTCTTTCTGGTTCTCGGAGTCAGATAGATGAGCAGAGCAGGAATGCTCAGCTATGAGGATGCTGAGGAGGAAGTGATCCATGAAGCTTGTGTCTGGGGTGACTTACTGAGGATGTTATCCCCTCAAGTAGACCACTCTAGCTTTCCAGATGGCGCTAGTGGTGAAGAACCTGCCTGCCAATGCAGGAGACATAAGAGACTCAAGGTCGATCCCTGGGTCAGGATTATCCCCTGGAGGAGGGCATGGCAACCCACTCCAGTAGTCTTGCCTGGAGAATCCCATGGACAGGGGAGCCTGGTGGGTTGCAGTCCATAGGGTCGCACAGACTTGGACACGACTGAAGCGACTTAGCAGGCATGCAGACAACCCTAACCCTATGATCTTACTAAAGAAAGGGCTGTCGGCACCAACTCTCAACCTGTCTCTCTCCTCCTGTTTTATTTTTTCTACTCTCTGGATCCTTATATTCATGTCTTTACTTCATATTATAGGTAACTTTTTCTCAGGGCACTCTCTCAGTGCCCTGGTTATGATTAAAATGTTTGCTATGTTTATATAGTAATTTTTCTATCATCATTTTATGCAGTTTATAGAGGCCAACTTGTGTTTTATATATAGTATAAATATTATATATTTGCTATCAGCCTAACACATTACATTCTAATTTTAAAAATTTATGCACAGCAATGCAGAATAATAAACAATCATTTCCTGCCCTGTAAATGGGAAGTGAAATCATTATATAAAGTCACGTAAAAAAGAGGAGAGGCTTCTAGAATGTCAGAGATTTTCTCTTAAGTGTCTTCCCTGAAACAAGTTATGGTAGTATATGCCATGTACAAGAATATGTACTTTCCTTTGGGGAGTCCCGTTTGCTTATTTTTCTCTAAATGATTTTTTTTTTTCATGTTCTTTTTATCCTAAGGAAGTGCCCTTTCTTTTCAGAAATGGCTCTTTGTCCAAGGAGAAACACTTTCCTTCCCATGTCTGTTAATGGAAGTTCTTGCCGTCAGCTTGGAAACCACCAAGCAGGTAGTGATTTGTGGAGGGCAAGGTAAATGTTCGTCATCCACATCCCTTCCCTGCCTCTGAGTGGGGCTAGTGGAAAAGACCTGCCATTGTTTTCATCATTTGCAAGGTTCTCTTTATTGGAAAATAGAGAGCTGGTAGGATTTGTGTTGGAGGTGATTCTTCTTTCTTGAGAGGATGATAGCATGCCTAAAATTATGGAAGCATAAAAGCTGCAGGTTTTCTATAATGGGCACTGCTCAGTATTATTAATAACTGTGCACAAGGCACTTTTATGCTGGCAAGTGGCTTCAATCATTTTTATCACGTAATAGCTGCAGAGGTTCAGTGAGCTCTTCAATCTCTTCACAATATTGGGTTCCAGGAACATGTAGGGTTTTAAGGCTGGAAGGAAATTCCCAAGGCTCATTCAAGAAATATTTTTGAATTATTAATTCAAGAAATGTTTTATATGCACACACACATACACACACACATGCATCAGTATTTACCAGGAGGGTTATGCCAGTGAAGTAAATGCACTCCCTGCATTGTCTACTTTAATCCTTACAATAGCCGTATGAGGAAAATACCGTTACTACACCCTTTTCACAGATGAGAAAAATGAAGTTTAAAGAAGTTAAGGAAGAGACTCCCCTGGTGGTCCAGTGGCTAAGACTCCGTGATCCCAATACAGGGGGCCTGGGTTCCATCCCTGGTCAGGGAACTAGATCCCACATACTGTGACTAAAGATTCTGCATGCTGCAACTAAGACCTGCTGCAGCCAAATAAATAAATTAAAAACAAAAAAAAGAAGTTAAGGAATCTATTGCAAAGATAAAAAGGAGCAGAGCCTGGACTCAAATCTAGGTGTCTTGTTTCAAATCTCACAGTCTTACACTAGATCTGTCCAATGAGAGACCATGTATAATAGCCCAGAGGGTGCTCTGTGCCCTACCACAAAACCACTCCCCATGTGATTCTTGACCCAGACCCCTGACACGCCCCTAGAGTAGGAAACAGAAATAGCCTCATGTCAACTTTAGACAGATAACTACCCACAAATCCTCTCCAGGCCCTTCCCCCTGCAACTGCATACTCGATCAGGCAGAGACTATGCGTTCCAGAAAATAAAAATCAAAAGGAAAGAAAGAAATCAATAAAGATAGAAATCAATAAATTAGAAAACCAAAAGAAGACAAACCGAGTATTTAATTCAAGAGCTGATCTTGGGAAACACTGATAAACAGACAAACCTCTTAAAATGTTGAAGAAGAAATTATTAGGAGAGAGAAATAGGATACAGCCCAGATTCAGAGGGGATTAAGCAGCTAATTATATATTTAAAAAGCTATGTATAACTCATTAATGCATTTTTAATATCTCACTGAAATAGTTGGTATCTGGGCTAATACAAATTGAATATAAAAAAAAGACAGAGGTAGAGATTCTTGAAAGGCAAACACATATGGGAGAAGTGGGAAGGGATTTCAAAGAATTAAGGGTTCAAGAGGCATTAGGTTGTCACTAATTTACTGGCAAATTTTATGATGCTTTACAAATATAATACATTCTTGAGACTTCCCTGGTCATCCAGTGGTTAAGACTCTTGCTTCCAATGCAGGGGGCACACACTGAAACCATGGTCAGGGAAGTAAGATCCCACATGTTATGTAGGATGGGCAATGAAGTTAATAAAATATAACACATAGATAACACATTCTTAATTTGTGTGTTTCTTTGAGTGTGCCTTTATGTATGTGTTTGCCTTGCTGTTGAGTACTTATTACTTGGCACAAACCCTGGTAAGTACTTGGTACCAACTGTTATTTAGTGTTCACAATCTTATGAAGTAAGTACCATTCTTATTCCTTTTCTTACAAATAGGGAATACTAGCAAGTAATGAAACTGGATTTTTAACCCAAATAGTTCACACTTCAGGGCTTTTTTTTTTAAATTTTATTGAGATATACTTGGCATATAATGCTGTATTACACGATTTATATATGTGTATATTGCAAAATGATTGCCAAAATAAGTTTAGTTAACATCCATCACCACACATAGTTACAAGTTTTTTTTTCCTGTAACAAGGATTTTTTAAGATCCACTCTCTTAGCAACTTCTAAATATACAGTATTGTTAACTAAAGTCACTATGCTGTATGTTACATCCTGAGGACTTAATTATCATATAACTGGAAGTTTAAACCTTCTGGCCATTTTTACCCATTTTGTCCACCCCTACTTCATACATCTGGTAACCACCCATATCTTCTCTAAATCTATCAGTTTGGGTGTTTATTAGATTCCACATATATGTCCGATCACATAATATTTTTCTTTATTTGTCTGAGTTATTCCATTTCAAATAAGGCCTTCAAAGTCTATCCATATTGTTGCAAATGACAGGACTTTGTTTTCTTCTAATGGAGGAATAATATTCCACGTTTTCTTTATCCATTCATTTGTTGCATACACTTAGGTTTTATCCATGTCTTGGCTATTGTAAATAATGCTGCAATAAACATAGGGGTGCAGATATCCTTTCAAGATAGTGACTTCTATTCCTTCAGATAAATACTAATACCAGAAGTGGGTTTGCTGAATCATGTGGTAACTCTATTTTTATATTTGAGGGGAAACTTCAAACTATTTTTTATCATGGCTGCAATAATCTACTTGAACAATGGTGCCCAAGTGTTCCCCTTTCCCCTCATCCTTGTCAACACTTGTAATTTCTTGTCTTTCTCCCAATAGCCATTCTAACAGGTGACAGCTTATTGTGGTTTTGATTTGCATTTCCCTAATGATTGTTGTTATTGTTGAGTTGCTAAGTTGTGTCTGTCTCTTCTGCAACCCCATGGACTGGACTCCAGGGATGCCAGGCTCCTTCTGTTCGTGGAATTCCCAAGCATGAATACTGGAATGGGTTTCCATTTCCTTCTCCAGGGCAGGTTCCTGACCCAGGGATCAAACCCATGTCTCACTGCATTGGCAAGCGGATTCTTTACCACTGAGCCACCAGGGAAGCCCCGGTGATTAGTTATGCTGAGCACATTTTCAGGTACCTGTTGACCATTTTGTATGTCTTTCTTTGGAAAAATATCTGTTCAGCTCCTCTGCCCTTTTTTAAATTGGGTTGTATGAGGTTTTTCTTCTCCTATTGATTCTAATGTAAGTTCTTTATTTTTGGCTGTGCTGGGTCTTCACTGCTGCAGGTGAGCTTTCTTTAGTTGTGGTGAGCAGGGACTACTCTTCCTTGCAGTGCACAGCCTTCTAATCACAGTGGCTTCTCTTTTGTGGAGTACAGGCTGTAGGCACATGAACTTCAGTAGTTGCATGGGCTCAG
The DNA here is from genome assembly GCA_007570785.1 of Antilocapra americana. NCBI lineage: Eukaryota > Metazoa > Chordata > Mammalia > Artiodactyla > Antilocapridae > Antilocapra > Antilocapra americana. The sequence continues at coordinate 7,845,773 of ML660201.1, read as the reverse complement.
TGGTGGTGGTACAGTGGCTTAGTTGCTCTACAGCATGTGGAATCTTCCTGGACCAGGGATTGAACCCGTGTTCCCTGCATTGCAAAGCGGATTCTTAACCACTGCACCACCAGGCTAGTCCTCATATGAGTTATTTATATATATTGGATATTAGCCCCTCATCAGATATGATTTGCAAATATTTTCTCCCATCCTATAGATTGTCATTTCATTTTGTTGATGGTTTCCCTTGTGGTACAGAAGTTTTTTAGTCTGATGTAGACTCATTTATTTATTTTTGCTTTTATTTTGCTTTTGCTGCCTTTGCAAATGGTGTCAAATTAAAAAAAATCATTGCTGTGATTGATATCAGGTAACTTATCCCTATGTTTTCTTCTAGGAGTATGATGATTTCATATCTTACATTCAAGTCTTTATTCCATTTTCAGTTTATTTTTCTGGATAGTGTAAGATAATGGTCCAGTTTCACTTTTTTGTACATGGTTGTGTAATTTTGGGCTCCAAAATCACTGCAGATGGTGATTGCTGCCATGAAATTAAAAGACGCTTACTCCTTGGAAGGAAAGTTATGACCAACCTCGATAGCATATTTAAAAGCAGAGACATTACTTTGCCAACAAAGGTCCGTCTAGTCAAGGCTATAGTTTTTCCAGTAGTCATGTATGGATGTGAGAGTTGGACTATAAGGAAAGGTAAGCCCTGAAGAATTTATGCTTTTGAACTGTGGTGTTGGAGAAGACTCTTGAGAGTCTCTTGGACTGCAAGGAGATCCAACCAGTCCATCCTAAAGGAGATCAGTCCTGGGTGTTCATTAGAAGGACTGATGTTGAAGCTGAAACTCCAATACTTTGGCCATGTGATGTGAAGAGCTGACTCATTTGAAAAGACCCTGATGCTGGGAAAGATTGAGGGCAGGAGGAGAAGGGGACAAGAGAGGATGAGATGGCTGGATGGCATCACTGACTCGATGGACATGGGTTTGGGTAGACTCTGGGAGTTGGTGATGGACAGGGAAGCCTGGCGTGCTGTGATTCATGGGGTCTCAAAGAATCAGACATGACTGAGCGACTGAACTGAGCTGTGTGGTTTCCCAACCTTTTTTGTACGGGGATGTGTAATTTCACTTTTTCGTATGTGGTTGTATAGTTTCCCAAGCATCAATCTAAGGTTCTGCTTTAGGCTGGTACTGTTCTGTTTTGATTTGTGAGAGCCTGGACTCTTAACTACTGCCTTAAAGTTGCTCCCAGAACATAAACTGCAGCGAAATACAGAATCTCATAAAACAAGCACTGTGTCAATGCAATAATCTTACCAATAATTAAACCTAGGAAAAAATATTTGGGCAATTCTCATTTTTCAAATATCAAAACAAAAATCTTAAGATACTCATATATCAATTATTTTAACATGAATATTGTACCATAATCAAGTATGTTTATTTTGGCAATATTGGGAAATATATTACATAATAATTTGAAGGTAAAGAAAATCATATGAATGATATCAATTAATTTAAAAAATTATTTATAAAATTTAACTTCTATTTTTATTTAAAAATTAACACAATTGTAATCTCTGACTCTCAATGGTAAAGTACTAAAATAATTCCATTAAAGGTAAGAACAGAAAAAAAAAATACACTCACTCCTTCATTGTTTTTATTTTTAAAAAATTCTAGTCAGTGCAACAATAAAAAGATATTTAGGTGTTTGGAAGTTGTGACGAAATTTGTTATAATTACCTGCAGATTCTTAATGTGAAAATCCAAGAAAATCAATGTAACATTGATGAGAAATTCAAAGAACAACTCAGTAACTAAGCTAAATAAAATGGACTATTAAAACAATTCAAGAACTGCTTGGGCTTATTACCCGCATTTATTTCAAGGTCATTTTTATTACCAACTTACTAACACTTTGGATATTATTTTTAATTTCATAAGCCTTTTTATATTGGATATAATTTTATCATTCTTTAAAAATCTTGTTTTAAATCTCCTGTGTTGTATTTTGATTAAATTCTCTTGCCCTGGCTATTCTAAATGAACTTGAGCAGAAATAACCATGTGTCCAAATACCATTTCTTCCTTCTGAACATGTGACAGATATTAATCATCCCTTCCCCAGCCCAGATGTGGTCTCCAAATCTTTCTCCATATAGCTATTACTAACTGATTGGCACTGGTTTATGCAATATAAGTGAATTTCCCTCCCCAGTCTAGTAAATTTACTTTGGTCCACCCAGTGAATTTCCACCAGGAAAGGACCATACAACTTCTAACTTGCTAAAAATTCAACTTTATTGAGTCCTCTCAGAAAGGTCAAGGACTATAATATGTAATCTGTTAGAAAGTAAGCCCTTTTGGAAATGGGATTAGCAGAGGTGGTGACAAATTGATTCAAAGGGAACACCAAACTTTATTTTTGAATTTTCTGTAGCCTGTAGCCTTAGAGTGACAAGCTTGACAGTTCTTTTATACTTAGACTGTCAAAGCCATCATTGCACCCAATGTCTGTAGTTCACGGTCATTTCTAGCTGACAACAATACCATGAGCTCAGGTCACCTATTTGGGAAGGTTCAAATTTGGTTAAAAATGATTAAAGAAATATCACCTGGGGGGAAAAAAAGGTGCAGAATTTCATTCACATTCTCCAGTGGGAGTTGGTGTAGGGATATAAGAAAATAGCCTGGTTATGATGACAACGCATATATGTTGCGAAAGCTAGAAACACTAACTCATTTTGTTGCAGGAAGGGGGACTGTCTTCCAGGGCTCAAGAGGGCTCTGTTGTCTAACACTCAGAACTGAACTGTCCAAGGAGACCCATGTGCTGACACAACAAGAAACTTTAATGGGAAGGGGCACCTGGGTGGAGAGCAACAGGGTAAGTGGATCCAGGAGACCTGACACACAGCCTGCATCTCCAGGGTTATGGTGATGTGGTTAGTTTCCAGGTCGTCTCTGGCCAGTCATTCTGACTCAGGGTCATTCCTGGTGGTGTGTGCATCACTCCGCCCAGATGGATTCCAGGCAGGAGCATTCTGGGAGGGTAGGATTATGGGTTGAAGTCTCTTCTCCTTTTGATCTTTCCCAGATTCTTCCAATTGTGGTAGCTTGTTAGTTCTGCATTCCTCAATAGGACTTTCTGTTTTAAGATTAACTCATGCAAATTGTTATTACTGGAAGGTTTTGGTCAGTGCTTCCTGTAATAATTTTATCCTAGAAAATAGCATTTAAAAACAGGATATCCTCAAACAATTATATTAGATACTGTGGAGTTAAAAATATATTAAAGATAAAAGGTAGGCAAAGATGTATCAACCTACAGTCTTTCCTTCCAGGGGAATAAATAAACATCTGAAATAGGATTACAGCAACTGCTGGTTAAATCTTGTAAGAGACTTCCCTTTACACTTAAAGGAGATGTGAATGTTCTAGCAGACTGATGAATGGTCTGGCTCTGCCTTCCTTTCCACACGGATGCCATTCTACTTTTCCAGTCCATTGGTTCACTCAAGACATTTTGACCTCAGGGCACCACTGCAAAACCCTGTGGGGCTCCATTTGCACTGACAACTGTACAGCTTTATACCGCATCCTTGAATGACCTTCTTATTCTTGGGAAACTCTTTTTTCTGCGTCACAACATTTGCCTATGCTTTTCTTTCTGCTTAGAATGTTCCTTCACACTCCTATTTTTCACTTGACTCATTTCTTTACATCTTGATGTCTTGGCTGACAGTTTATTAATACTTACTCACCAAGGCCAAATGAATTCTTTTCAGCCCCTCCACTCTGCCCACATACACAGTATGATTTTTCTTTATTTATTGTCTCCTGTACTCCCTGCTTTTGCCTCACAGAGCTAGTGAAAATGTATAAGTATATATTTTCAGTTTATTTAACATAGGTAGGTTGTGTGTTCTTTGCAGGGAAAGATGTTTACTTTCAAAACATGTTTACTTTGTTTTATAGGCAACTTGGGCTTCCCTGCTGGCTCAGACAATAAAAAATCCACTTGCATTGCAGAAGAACTGGGTTCAATCCCTGGGTTGGGAAGAGCCTCTGGAGGAGGGCATGGCAACCCACTCCAGTATTCTTGCCTGGAGAATCCCCATGGACAGAGGGGCCTGGCGGGCTGCAGGCTATGGGTTTGCAAAGAGTTGGACATGACTGAGCAACTAAGCACAGCGCATAGACAAGATATCTAGAAAAGTCCTTGTCATTTACTAGGCCCAAACTTATAATATTAAATGGATAAAAAAGCGAACAAAGACATATTATCTAAATAAATGAAGAGGAAACATAATCAGTGATGAGCTAGAGATACAGAGTAAGATTTACACGAACTTGGAGGAGTGAGAAATCACTACTAACTGAAATGATGGAAGGGGGCTTCACGAATTTGCTGATAACTGTGATGAAAAGGGGCTTTCCGGATGGCTCAGCTGGTAAAGAATCCACCTGCAATGCAGGAGACACGGGAGACACAGATTCGATGCCTGGGTTCAGAAGATCTTCTAGAGGAGGAAATGGCAACCCACTCCAGTATTGTAGCCCAAAAATATCCCATGACATACAAGCCTGGCAGGCTACAGTCCAAGGGGTCTCAGAGACTAAGCATGATAGCACCCGTGATTGAAAAACAAGCAGTTGGGAATTCCCTGGTTGTCCAGTAGTTGGGACTGAGGGTTCTCTTTGCCAGAGGCCCAGGTTTGATCCCTGGTTGGGGAATTAGGATACTGCAAGCCACATAGCGCTACCAGAAAAAAAATAGTATCAGGATGATGAAATGTATTGAAGTTGAAAGAATAAGTCTGGAGTTTAAGAGAACTCTAAATTTATGCAAATTATGTGAATCTGGACAAGTCACTTAAGTCACCACAATTGTTTTCTAGGTGAAATAGAGGTGTGATGATTAAAGCACATGAGATTACCTTCGAAAACATGCCTTCAGTCCCCAGCACAAAGCAGGTACTTGATGACTGTTATCATTATGTCGGCATCATTGGGCTTTCTAGATAAACTAGACAGATGAATCAAGGAAGGAGGTAGAAAAGTGGATATGGGAGTTGGGGATTTAGATTAACTGGAATTGGAGTTGACTGAAAGGAAGGAGAAAGAAAAATGGTTTGTTGTTGGTTATTGGACATGAGCTAATTTGAGAAAAGGTAGACTAAAAATAAATTAGAAATTAATGTTTAAAAAAAGCCTCATTTGAAAAAATTGTCTTCAGATATTCCACCGCCCCTCTCCACACACACACACTGCCACGGTGGGAGGGGGCAGGGATTAGTGGGGAGTCACGAAAGGCTTCTAGTTGAGAAGACAAAATGACCAGAATTAGTTTCAGGAGTGTTGATTTGGTAGCTGGCTTGCGGAGAGCTTAACGGAGTGAGAAGCCACTTTGATTTGCTTTGGCAATAGTGGAAATAAGATGCTAGGGGTGGCATTACTTTGAGGGAATTCAGAAGAGAGGGAGAGAAACATCTGGAAGCAGTTTGTTGGAATGCTGTTGATTGAAGGAATTTTTAAGAAGTAAACGGACTTGAGAATTTGAGGACCTAGAGGCAGGCTGGTCTTTCCTTCAGAGCTACATCATACTGGAGCAATTTGACAATATCAGTTAAAATATATTAAAGACTTGAGAATTTCTTTTGATGTCTCTATCTTGTGAAATATATGCAAAAATAATATTTATATAAGACAACTGGCAGCAATATTCAGATATTTACATCTCTGTTAGATAAATAGGTTAGTACTGAAAGCAGGAGAAAAATGACATGTCCACATGTCCATTGTTATACTACCTTCCTCTCCCACACAGATTCACTTTTATATGTCTATGTACAGTATCTGTAAGTCTGTATCTATTATTGTATGTGTCTATATTTTATCAATTTTTTAATATATTTCTACAGCTACTCTTGGAGTTTAATTAAGATAATCTATAGCACTAATTGGACTGTACTTTTAACCAAAACAATTTGTTTCTATATATCTGTAGACTTAAAAACCTGATAGAACATCCTCTAAGACAGGAGCCACGGCTAAATCCCATTAGCTCTCAATGCTAGCATCACACTCATCAGATACCCAGATAAAAGTGAATAAGCATCTGTAGAATAAGTAAATAAATTAGTAAATAAAACTCTGATACTTTAATCCCAAAACTCAGATTTCATTGTGAATAAGTAATTCAAAATATGGGGAAGAGAATTTACTAATTTTAGAATTTTAGGAGAGTTTAATGCTAGTTTGTAAGAATCGTAACTCTGTAAAAGCATAAATCCATTATCACCAATTAACGGTTAGTTAAATTCCGGCATGGTAACTCAGTGAAAACAATAGAGTATTTTACCGACAAAACTTGTTAAGTTTAAAACAGTTTGTTAAAATGTTAAGTGAAAAAGCTACACACCGGGTTTTATATGTGGAATGAGTCTAAAGAAAACTTACGAATAAAAAAGAAGTGGTAGAAAAATTTGGGCAAGCCAGGCAATTCCTGTTAATGATGCTTGCTTTCTTGCAGCACCTGGACCAGCTGACCTCACGCGGCGGGTCAGCTCCCGGCCCCGCCCACCTCTGCACATATGCGTGGAGGCCCTCGACGGCCACGCCGCCGCTGCTGACCGGTGCTCCTGCAGCTGCTCGGTGAGTGGACGCACTGGGGGCTGGGTGTGTTGGGGGGTCGGGTGGCCGGGCCCGGGGCAGACGGCTGGGGGTGCTGGAGAGGTGAGAGGGGCAGGCTGGAATGAGGGGTTGTGCGGTCCGGAGGGTTGCGGGGCAGCTATTCGGGTGGTCGGGTGCAGCGCCGACCCAGGAGCTGCAGGGCTGGGGTCGAGCCAGGCGGGACTGAGAGGTGCGGCGGATCTGCTAGCAGTCTGCAACAGGTCAGGGCGGCAGCCCTGGGGAGGCAGACGGTGGGCGAGGGCTGGCCTCGCGGAGGACTCTGGGTTCAGTCTGCCTTGACTTAGTGGTTTCTAAGCAGCGTGTTTCGCGCCTTGACCTTGGGGCCGTGTAGTTGCGGAGGGCGGCGTGGGCAGACGAGCCCGGAAGGTCTGACCCGGTGGAGAGACCTGGGCGGCGCGGCCTTTTGAGGTTGCCCTTCGTGCTTAACCTTCGCCTCCTGCAGGATGGCATGGAGTGCGGACGCGTGTGTTTCTGTCGCTGTGAATTTTAATGAGGTTACACTGACTTAGATCCTTAAGGGTTTCTGGGCGCCCACGGGCAACAGGAGAGAGGGCCTGGCGCTGGCCTGGCAATGGCTCTGCACAGTTGAGTGAATCGTAAGGGGCATTGTCACTGTTCTCTTGAGGCTGGGCCCCAGGAGTCGCAGGAGGGCTCCATCAGCGCACAGAATGCAGAAGCGCCCTGAGTGCAGGTGCTACCCATTGTCGCATTCTGCCCCCGTGTGTCCGTCCTACTGAGAAAAAACGCGTGCTTTCTTCTTTGGAAATCGCTGTATGCCTTGGTCCTCGGGCTAAATAGCTCTAAATAGAGCGCTCCCTGGCTCTCACCTGGTCTTCAATGATAAGGGAAGATTAAGTACCAGGATTGGAAAAGAGGAGGGAGAGAACTGGTTGGCGCACACTCGAGTTCAGTAGACGTCGAAACATGTGCCCTCGGGTACCTGCTGCAGATTCTCTAAACATCTCTAAATTTCTTTCTCCTCTGCAGTTCTGTCTTAACAGAGCAGATTATGGTTTCAGTTTTTTGTTTTGCCTGTTGTGTACAGTGAGTTCTTTGAGCTGCAGCAACAGCCACAAGAGGGGACCTTATTATAGCGATAGAGCTTGCTCTTGCCCAGCAGGTCTAATTGTTACCAAAGGAATTGCTGGAACAAGTTTTATTGTGTCAGAACGACTTATTCTTTTTTTATTATTATTATTAAATTTAAAATTGGAGTATAGTTGATTTACAGTGTTGTTAATTTCTGCTGTACAGCAAAGTGATTCAATTATATTTATGTATACATTCTTTTTAAAAATATTCTTGTCCATTATGGTTTATTTCAGGATCCCGAATATAATTCCCTGTGCTTTATACAGCAGGACTAGTTGTTTTCCATTCTAAATATAATAATTCGCATTTGCTAACCCCAGCCTCCCTCTCCTACTCTCTCTTTTGGTAACCACAAGTCAGTTCTCTATGTCTGTGAGTCTTTCTGTTTCGTAGATAGGTTCATTTGTGTCGTATTTTAGATTCCACATGGAAGTGATAGCATTTGGTAGGTGTCTTTCTGACTTCACTTGGTATGATAACCTCTAGTTGCATCCATGTTGCTGCAAATGGCGTTATTTCATTGTTTTTTTAATGGCTGAGTAGTATTCCATTGTATATATGTACCACATCTTGTTTATCCATTCATCTGCCAATGAACATTTAGGTTGTGTCCGTGTTTTGGCTGTTTTGGGTAGTGCTGCTTTGGGCATAGGGGTACCTGTACCTTTTTGAATTAGTTTTGTTTGGATATATGCCCAGGAGTGAAATTGCTGGATCATATGATAATTATATTTTTATTTTTCTGAGGATCCCTCATTCTGTTTTCCATGGTGGCTGTACCAATTTACGTTCCCACCAACAGTGTAGGAGTGTTCCCTTCTCTGTGCATTCTCTCCAGCATTTGTTATTTGTAGACTTTTTAATGACGGCCAGTCTGACTGATGTGAGGTGGTATCTCCTTGTAGTTTTGATTTTCACTTGTCTAATAAGTAGTGATGTTGAGCCTCTTTTCATATGCTTATAGGCTGCCTGTATTTATTGTTTGGCAAAAAGGCTGTTTTGGTCTTCTGCCCATTTTTTGATTGAATTGTTTTCTGTTGGTCATTGTTCTATATTAAAATAACTCACATGCATTAGAAGGTTCATATTTTGTATCACGTCTTAAAAACTCACCTAAATGAAGAGAAAAGTCTATAACGTCCCTACATTGATAGCTTGGAGTATTGTGCATGTAATTAGCTTTTTAATGTACATTCTACCTTATCTTTTAAGTTTTATATTCAATTAAAAATTTAACTTACAATTTCAGGAGGGCATGATAAGCCTAAGTGTAATTAATCATTATTATTTTATATTTTTAATTTTACAAAACTTCAGTAATAGCCATGAATTCCTTTATTATTAAAAATATACCTTATTTTAAAAGCTAACATCATCAGTTAAAAAACCAGCACATTTCTCAAATATAATCACTGCCAAGGAAGAACTTGACATTGGGGTACCTATCACTATTCTGATTTCCATAGGACGTTCACATCAAAGTTTTAAGATGATGTTTGAGAGGACCTGTCCTTGGTAAACAACACTGAAAAATGCTGGGTTAATTAAAGCATGGGAGCTTACTTACCTTACTACACTACACGTCAGGTATAATGGTGAGGATTTTTACCCACATAATGACGTTTAATACTTGTAACAATTTTATTCAGCACTGCTATAATTTCCATTATATGGGTGAGGAAACTGAGAGTATAAATTTCCCCAAATCTACATAGTAGGTAGCAGAAACAGATCCTGAATCCAAATCCTGTGTTTTTGCACAGTACCAGATCTGCTTCCCATATTATACAAAAATGATTTTGCTATATTCAAGACACAGTAATTCAAGTACCCTTAAAAAAATTAAGTACTCAAGATGAAGAGTCCAAAAGTGTGTTTTCTTTTTATGGACTCATACTGCTGCGGTCTCCTAAAGGATGAAATTTGTATGACTTTCACTAACAATAGAGTCAGCTCATATCTTTAATCTTCAGAACAAATGTTTAAGCCAGAGAGTATTTTTGACATTGTAATTTATTATCTGTGTTACAGATGGAAAAGGAATTTGAGTACTGTTGGAGATAATTTGATTTGTGCTTTGGATAGCAAATACAGTATCAATCATTTCAATATTTTCCTATAGTTCTCTCCAAGATATTTGTTGTTAGGATGAAACAAATAAACAAAAGTACAATTTGAGTATAATAGTGCTTATATCATGGTGAAAGGTGAAAGACGTATGGTTTTACGTGGGAGAAAAAAAGATACAGGTTTACCTGTCCAGAGATCTGAGAGAAACCTGCCAGCTCTAAAGGTTTGTAATTTCTATGACATTTCATTTATAGGTGTGTATGTCCTTAATTGCAACCTGTTGGGAGTTTAGTATTGTATCATGGCAAATTAGAAAAAATAATCTCTCAGTGAAGGTTCATTTTGACTCCCATAAATAATTTGTGTCCAAAATATGCCCGTAGCCTGCCAGGCTCCTCTATCCATGGGATTTTCCAGACAAGAATACTGGAGTGGTTTGCCAGTTCCTTCTTCAGGGGATCTCCCTGGCCCAGGGATCGAACCTGGTCTCCTGCACTGCAGGCAGACTCTTTACCATCTAAGCCACCAGGGAAGTCCAACATATGCACAGCTACAAAGAAAATGTCAGTTTAAGCCTTCAGACTCTTACTGAAAGGAATTTATTCTGAAATTGGAAGAAATGGTGTAGTTGAATCTGTTTTATTGAAGACTAGTGTCTTGCCACAGTTCAAATTGTGGGAACACTAAGGTTTTCCGTGAATGTTCTCTTCGTAGAATCTAACTTTGAGGTTGGAATCCCATCAGAATTTATTTAAGGATGACCACAGAGCCAGAGGCAGTGAGGGGATGAAGAAAACAGCTTTGCACAGGTTGGAGCGAGGTTGACCTCGATCATCCCTGCATGGGCTTTAAAGGCTCTCAACATTTCTATTTCTTCATCTGTCGAATGTAGGAATTGTGTTATCTGGATCTAATGTGGTTTTGTATCTGAGATGGAAGGCACAGGGTTTGCTACAGAGTAAAAAATAAGTCTTGATGTCTCCTCCCAATTGCCTTGAACCCTTCACACTGTGGGATGGGTTTTGTGGGTGACATAGAGAAAAATGTCAGATAATGATTATTGAGCTGTCAGTTGTTCCAGAGGAAGGCTCAGCATTCTATTTAATCTTGATGAGTCTCAAGGCACAGAAAGACTTAATAGCCCATAATCAGGCTTAATTAGAGACTGGGTACCACTAGCAGGTTTCTAGCTAGAGAAAAACAAAAACAAAGGAAATAATGTGGTAAGGTGATTGTAAAGAGAAGTGATAACAAAATAAGAGATAGGCAAGGACAGGGGGATGCAGAAAGAAGGAAGGAACACAGCAAAAGAGGCAGAAGCAAAATAGCCAAGAAAAAGAGGTATCATCAAAAATGGGGTTGTGGCTCACTACTCATTTAAAATGGATAATGAGCAAGGATCTACTCTATAGCACAGGGAACTCAAAGTTATGTGGCACCCTGGAGGGGAGGGGAGTTCAGGGGAGAATGGGTACATCTTTATGTATGGCTGAGTCCCTTTTCTGACCACCTGAAACTATCACAACATTGTTAATGAGCTATTCTCCAATACAAAATTAAAAGTTTAATTAAAAAGAAGAAATGTTTGTGATTGTCTGTAAACATGGCAGAATGCACACTGGAAGTCGCCTGTCCTGTGTGAGGCTTTAATATTTAATAGCTTTTGTTCTAGCTTTGCTTTTGGTAATGAATAGGCATTGGCTATTATTAATTGGTGCTATTAATTAATGAACATTTTTAGCCAAAATTCAGAGGGGATTTTTTTACTTGCCAGGTCCCCAATACATAAACTGTTTTCATAATGCAGAGAGTAACAAGTTCAGAAATTCCTGAGGTGGAAACCATTCAGAAAATATTTTCAACAAAATGTGGGTTTTTTTTTTGTTGTTGTTGTTTACTCAGGATAACACTAATGAACAGACCTTCTCCTAGAGGTTTTCTGGCCCTCTGTTGGTTAGGTCATAATCCTTGAAATTTATCACAAGTAGAAGTAAAACTTGAGACTCTGCACTAGGAGTGGAAGAGTAGACCCAAACTTTCAAGCTCCATGAATATGACCTTCATGATCATATTCAGGCACCAGTCTGTCTGTTTTTAAAAATAAAGATCAACAGTGATGACATTCCCCACCGCTACCCAGAATAATTTTCTCTTATTTGGGGTACTAAAAGTAGACTTTCTCTATTCTTCATCAGAAATATTCCAAAGTAATAAACACAAGAAGATCTCATAATGTTTTTCTAAATATAAAGCCTGAGACATGCATTCTCTTTCCTTCCTAAAAACCTAACATGTATCTCCTGGGCATGGAACTCACTGAGTCCTCCTGTTCCACGGTCTTCTAACGGCAGGATTAAAACATCCCATGCTCACAGAGGAAAGCAGCGGCAAGGTAACACAAGTTCTTGATGCATGTTAATAACATGCACATTTTAATTTTAAGTTGAAAATGTAGGTAACAAATGGTTGATAATAAATGTTAATAGCAGACCCTGAGTCAGACAGTCTAGATTCATACCAGAGCTGCCGTACATGGGCTGCGTGTCATTGGGCAATCCTCTTGACCTCCCTGTGCCTCATCTTTCCAGAGTTACCTAGAGTATAAGTTCAAAAAAATCAAGGAATGATATAAATATTTCGGGCTTCCCAGGTGGTGCTAGTGGTAAAGAACCCACCTACCAATACAGGAGACATAGACATGGGTTCCATCTCTGGGTCGGGACGATCCCCTGGAGGAGGGCTTGGCAACCCACTCCAGTATTCTTGCCTGGAGAATCCCATGGATGGAGGAGCCTGGTGAGCTACCGTCCATGGGGTCTCAAAGAGTTGGATCTGACTGAAGTGACTTAAGACAGAAATTAAATATTTCACCAATGAGAGTTTGGGTATTTGTCTAAATAAATAAATGTGGGTATCAAATAGATCAAGGGCTTAGATTCTATTCAGTTCAGTTCACTCACTCAGTCATGTCCAACTCTGCAGCCCAATGAACGGCAGCATGGCAGGCCTCCCTGTCCATCACAAACACCCAAACCCATGTCCGTTGAGTCGGTGATGCCATCAAACCATCTCATCCTTTGTTGTTCCCTTCTCCTCCTGCCCTCAATCTTTCCCAACATCAGGGTCTTTTCAAACTTAGATACAATTAAATAACTTTATTTTTAAATGTAAATATTTATGATATGTTAGAAATTACATATTTTAAAACTAATTAGATTTATAAGTTTTATATGTCACCTCTAAATATGTGAAGAAGTACATAGTTTTTTGATGTATTTTTAGGGCTAAAAGCATAAATTTTAAAAGATCATGGATGTAAATTTCTCACTTCATAAAATGGTTATAAAATGAAAATTAGTTTTCAGTGTATAGCTATGGTGGTTATATGAATTACTGTATCATATTACCTTTATTAACAATTAAGATAAAGATTCTTAGCATCTAGAAGTCAATTAAGATTTGATACAAAGTTTTATGAAATCCCTAATAAACTAGTGGCTCTTTTCAGTCACAGTACCTCTGAAGTAGTAATCAGCATCTGAAATGTAAAATTCAGAAGCATCTCAACAAATCTTGACAAAAATTTGTATATTCAATGGATTTAAAGTAGCATTTTGGCATTATATTCCACTGCAAATAGCAGAGCAATCAAATTATGCAGCATTTTTAAGATCCACATCAGTGATTTTGCACTATTTTCTTGTCAGTTTGATTCTCAAACTTTCATATTAATAACAGCCTAAAATTGATGAATCATGGATAATGGAATAATTGTCTTTTCACTGGGAAAAAAAAAACACCTTTAACATTTTAAACACCAAGCTTTTAGAGGGAAATGTTAATGATTCAGTGTTTGTCATCACCTCCACCCAGAAAGAAATTTCTATTTCTTCACACCTAAAACATGCACACATTCCAAGCAGGAAAAATGACAAAGAAGGTCACATAGAGGTGAAATTACAGTATGTTTCCAAGTCTGTCTCAAATGGAACAAAGGGAGATTGAATGGGTAAAGAAGAAAGAGGAAAATTTATTTTCAACTATTAAGAATGGTTACATTGAGGGGGAAAAAACCTAAAAGGATTCATTAGAAAAAAAAATTTACCTTTTCCTCTGTATACTTCTGAATCTTTTGCAAGAAGTTATTCATGTATTGAGTGAATTAAATGATAAGAAAAAAATACACCCTTACCTCAAAATGAGAGGGGGAACTTACTGTACACATGTCCTTTATGGTGATTTCACTTCCTTTCTTCTTTTGAATCAATGGCAATATTATTTACTGTGCTGTTCTGTGGTTTAAAAAGATTTCACTTACCTTTTCTTGATTGATCTGTATAATACTCCAATTGTTGTTGTTGTTTAGTCACTAAGTTGTGTCCGACTGTAGCCTGCCAGACTGTAGCCTATGGACTGTAGCCTGCCAGACTCCTTCTGTCCACGGGGTTTTCCAGGCGAGAATACTGGAGTGAGCTGCCATTTCCTTAACCCGTGTCTCCTGCATTGACAGGTGACTTCTTTACCCCTGAGCCACCAGGGAAGCCATATAGGCAGGTATTAATTTCTCTACTTAACATATGGGAAAACAGAGTATTAGGGAGGCAGATTGATTTTCCCATGGATATATAGCAAGTGGGCTTCCCTGGTGGCTCAGATGGTAAACCGTCTGTGGGTTCGTTCCCTGGGTGGGGAAGATACTGTGGAGAAGGAAATGGCAACCCATTCCAGTATTCTTGGCTGGAAAATCCCGTGATTGGTGGAGCCTGAATAGATTACAGTCTATAGAGTTGCAAAGAGTTCAGCGCTACTAACCGACTTGCACTTTCACTTTTCATGTAGCTAGTAGTTACAAATCTCATCATTACCACATTCAGAACTTTTTTCTCTAACAGAATAGAGTATCTGTCTTCAAAATGGAAGAACACCTAACTCATAAAATAGAGAATGAAATGTGGATTATCAGGGTTTGGGGTTTTGGGGAGATGTAGTTTAAGGATACAGATCTATAACTAGTAGATAAATTGTGGAGATCTAGTGCACAGCATAATGATTATAGTAAAAAATACTGTATTATGAACTTCAAAATTGCTAAGAGACTAGATCTTAATTGATGTGAAAGTCGCTCAGTCATGTCTGACTCTTTGTGACCCCATGGACTATATAGTCCCTGGAATTCTCCAAGCCAGAATACTGGAATGGGTGGCCTTTCCCTTTTCCAGGGTATCTTCCCAACCCAGGGATCAAACCCAGGTCTCCCACATTGCAGGCGGATTCTTTACCAGCTGAGCCACAAGGGAAGCCCCCCTTAATTAGGCTCACCATAAAAAAGAAATGAGAATTATATGAAGTGATAGAAGTGTTAGCTAATGTTAGGGTGGTAATCATATTGCAATATATAAATGTACCAAACCAACATGTTATACACTTTAAACTTATATAATGTTATATGTCATTTATATCTCAGCAAAAACATTTTTTAAATGGATAAAAAGGAAAAATATAGCTATTGCTGAAGATTCCAGTTTCTCCTTTAAGATTTTTCAACCTAATTCTCAGTCTCTCAGACTCTGGTTCAATATTCAAGTGTCAGTCATGTTAAGGCATCTGGATAAGAGTGGAAGGAAAGCAAGAGCTCATCTGTACTTAGAGTTTAAGAACTAGAGAAATATTACAAGAATGACTTCAGCATTTGTTCGGTATTTCAGAAAGTACTTACATTGTTGCTGTGAAGTCAGTATGTTAAAATAAAACATGCAGAGTCTTTAGGAAATTAACTTGCTTGGTGTCATTTTTTGTTTGTTTTTAAGTAACAATATTCAGCAATAGTAAGGATTTTGTTAAGGTCAGTGCCTTCAACTTTCCTGTTATTTTTAGTGGCTTCACTACCTGAAATATCTGATAAATTATTCATAGCAGTAAGGAAATGGCCATACCTTCTGGTTGGTATTTTAAAATAATGACAGATTCTAGAATGTTTGCTCTAACCGATCATGTCGGCTATGGCTAGGGCAGCAGTAATGCTGCCAATTTCCAGCCCTTTTCTCAGTAACCAGGAAGCAAGCATGTCATTTTGTCAGGGAGACGTTTCTAACCACCAGTACAAGTAGTGCTAAGAAAGCGCAAGGGAGCCATTAGTTCAGAGGCGGGGTAATGATCTTCCCTGCAGTTTTTGTGCTCCCTCTTCTAGCGCTCATTTTTGGAGCTGGTCTTTTAAAGCCACCTGATAGGGCAATTTTAAAATCTGAAAGATGAATATACCTGTCAGGGAATGTTGCTATGAGAAAGTAATCAGAATTGGAAGATGGTTCTGAAAATTACATGACACCCATCTTGCTAATTACTGGCAATCGCCTGTGTAATTAGAGTATGGAGAGAAGCTCAACACTCTGCCAGTGTGGCTTCTGTTCCTTGCATAAGCAGAGTCCTACACTCTTATGTGCTCTGTTATGGGACAAGAAAGTCAGAATAAAGAAGGTAGAGCTGGGATACTTGCCAGTACATTATTAATATAGTGAAGAGATGATCATTATTCACAAGTCTGAAAATGCTTGAATATTATTCCGTATATGCATGAACACTGACGCAAACATATTCGGAGAAAGTATCTTTAGTTACTACCCAAATAGAGAATAGACATTAATTACATATATTGGTGACCACTTATTTCTGTCCTACTATTAATCATAGGGGGCTCAATGTCATCAAGAAGTAAGGTTAGTTGAAATAGGTATTTAACTTCTAGGGAGACTTACTAGTATAAGGAGAGAAAAGAACTATATAGAGAGAAAGAATATGCATTTTCAGATCATTTTAATAGTTTTGTAATACTCAGAAATATTTTCCAAAGACTCATTAATTCTAACACTTAACATTTCTTTTAGCGGTCTCTGAATCTTGACTTATTTGCCCAGATGTTTGTAACAAAAGGATCATTATGTTCTTTCATTCCACGTCACCATTTCTGCATAATGGCTGTTTTATTTTGAATGAATTGATGAGGCAGCTTTCACAGAAATATCACTAATATACTTAAAAGCACCTTTCACAGCCTCAGAACAATGCCTCCACTTCAGTTCCCAATTGTCATCCCCACCCCTCTGCACCCCACCTCCTTCAACTTCCACTGTTACAGTTCCTAATGGTAGTTTTCCTGAACACTGCGTGTGAACTTAAGTGAGGGAAAATTTATGTCAGGATGTTCTGCTGACATAATGTACGCCCAAGACAGATGCAGTCTACAAGGTAGGAAAGGAGTGCAAAAAGTTAAGTGAGGAGTAGGGCTGCTGACATTCTGAGAGTTTCATAAGTCAAGTTACAACTTCTTGAACTCACTTTAATAAGTTTACATGTCAGTCTTCTTCCTTCTACATTTTATATCAGTTCAGCCACCTTCCAACACAGACACTCCAAGATTCCTGTGCACTCTAACCAACTCTATGAACAGTCCATGATCCAGGTGGTCATCAATGTGTCTGAGTAAAATTTCAGAATTACAGGTGATGAAATGGTCATCACCTGTATGACAATGAATAATAGATTCTTTGTAGAAGCTTGAAAGTAGGCAGGCTTCAGTGGTGAGGGAGCAGGAGAGAGAATTACCCTTGCACACTAATTTAATGACACCAGAAATATCTTTAATGTCCCTGAACCAAACTACTTTCCAGGTGGCTCAGTGGGTAAAGAACCTGCCTGCCAATGCAGGAGACATGGGTTTGATCCTTGGGTCGGGAAGGTCCCCTGGAAGAAGGCATGGCAACCAGCTCTAGTCTTCTTGCCTGGAGAATCCTATGGGCAGATAATCCTGGCAGGCTACAGTCCATAGAGTTGCAAAGAATCAGACATGATTGGAGTGACAGAGCCTGCATGAATGCAACCAAAATACAAAAACAAATGATCCTAGACATACACTTAAAGTGTCTAAAAGTTAGAAAACCTTTAAAATAATTGTTCATTGTAAAAATTGGACTTCAACAAATAGAAAAGTAATATGTTCATAGCTAGAGAGTCCAAAGAATATTGACGAGGTGTTAGTTCTTTCTAAATAAATTTATAAACTCGTAAGATTCCAGTAAAATACATACATTCTTTTTGTAACTTTGAAAACCATACTGTTCTTTTTAAGATGAATAGTTAGAAAAATCTTTAAAGAGAAGATCAGTTTGGGGAACGTTACCAAATTATAATCCTCTGTAATTAAAACAGGATAGTATTGGCTCAGGAATGGACCTACAGACTAATTGAAGAAAATGTAAATCTCTGAAATATGTGCATGGACATGTGGAATCTTAACATGGACAAAGAGGTTATCTCAAATCAGCAAAGAATGGATGGATTTTTTAAATAAATGGTGTTGAAAAATTGGATCGCCATTTTAAAAAGGATAGCATTTTTGTACAATGCACCATACATGAAACAAACACCAAATAGTTGCAAAATTGTAATGTTTTTTGTGTGCTGTGCTAAGTCGCTTTAGTCGTATCCAACTCTGTGCGACCCTATGGACTGTAGCCCACCAGCTCCTCTGTCCTTGGGATTCTCCAGGCTAGAATACTGGAGTGGACTGCCATTCCCTTATCCAAGGAATCTTCCTGACCTAGGGATCAAACCAGTGTCTCTTAGGTCTAACCTGAATTGGCAGGCAGGTTCTTGACCTCTATCGCTGACTGGAAAAGGAGTGGATGGATTTCATTCTAAAATGAAGAAGGGGAAAATTGCTCTATGATTCAAAATTCAAAAGCAATTAAAGAAAATATTGGTGACTTCATTTACATCACAAAACACTTATAACTAAAAAAGCATTGACAACCCTCACCCAAGTCAAAATATTGGGAAAATCTATGTGGCAATATATAACAGAAAATCTTTCACACATAAAGAACTCCTAAAAATTAAGAGGAAGGCTAACAGAAAAATGGACAAAATATATGAATGAACGGTTAAAAAAATAATTTAAGATGGCCCTTAACTCTTTGAAAAGATACTTGCTCTTGCTAATGAGAAAAGTACAAACTTTAATGCTCTTAATGTATTTTGGAGAACATGACTTTCAGTTAAAAAAAAAAAAGACTTGTCAAATATAAAATCGAATTAGGTCAAAACTTGGTCATTTGCAATTTAAACTGAAAATATCATTACACATTCTTGACTTTTTTCTTTTTAAAAACACATTTCTTTGATACACTTATCAATATAACTTCAAAATACATGATGTGAAAACACATAGATGTTAAAGGAGAATGGAAGAATCCACAGTTTTAGTTGGAGACTTCAATACTTAGGTTTTCTCATCAACACACATGCACATACAGAATATTTGATGTGATAAGGTATTTCGTTTTTGTCCTGCACTTTAACTCTCATTAGTGAATATTTTTGTGGTTTCTGCTAGGTGCTACAAGTGATACTGCAATTGAAATCATTCTAGCTTTTCATATATATGTAGGTATGTATTAAATATTTTGCTCAACAAATATATTTTAGGTTCCTTGATACTTTGAAAACCACTCAAAAACATAGAGAATCCAGGGTTGAGACTACTGCTAGAAATATTTTCTGAACGGTCCAAAATATTTTAACTATGTTATCTTCGTTATTCCATTTCCTCATATTTACTTAACCATTAAGTTCACTTCAATAAGCTAATCACATGATGGGTCCCTCCATGTGCCAAGGCTTGTACTAGTTGCTGGAAGTGACACTGCTTAGAAAAGGATACAAACCCTAGAGTCAGCCATCCTGGAATCTGAAGAGTGAACAAATTAATGAATACAGTATGTCGGAAATCTCTCTGTAGAATTTACAATTCCCTTAACGTCTTGAGAAGTTCCTTTGAAGGTGATAAAAGGGTATGCTAAATTTGAGTGATGGTAGGACATCCAAATGGTGATTCCTACATTCAGCTGATTAGAGAGAATGGCTAAAGATCTGTGAATTGTCATTAAACCTCCTGTTTGAAGTATTGAGAGTATTTGCAGCCAGAGAAAGGGAGACAGTATTAGAGAAAATCTGAAGATTGATGGCTGTAGTTTAGAGAGCCACAAGGAGAAGGACAGACTAAAAACTCAGAAAGGGAAAGTTTTCCCTTTCCAGTGGTAAGAAGAGAATCAAGGGAATTCTTTTGGAAAGTCATGGAAAATAATGACTGTTTATGTTACCACCAGCAGGTCCTCCTTTAGTCCAGGCCACCTATGCCGGGTAACTCCTCCAGTAGATTTCCAGGCCTACTCCCAGGCGGGTGCTGGGATTGTTGTAGGCTAGTTGTGAGCTCTCTGCTTCCATTAGTTAGAATATAGTGTCTGACAGTGTGGAGTCATGAGTAACTGTTAGCTGTGTTTCTTCTTCCTTCCCCTCCTTTCCACTTCTTCCCCTTTCCCCACTTCTCGTGGCTGTGGACCTAAGCTATCAACCCTTTTTTTGGTCTCCTTGATTTGGTTAACCTGTTTAGATTTAGTGGTAAAGAACCTACCTGCAAATCCATGAAACGCAGGTTCAGTCCCTGGGGTGGGAAGATCCCCTGCAGGAGGGCATGGCTACCCACTCCAGTATCCTTGTCTAGAGAATCCCATGGTCAGAGGAGCCTGTTGGGCTACAGCCCATGAGGTCACAAAGAGTCAGACACGACTGAAGTGACTTTGCACAGCACTGCAAATTGCCAGATACGACTTGTACACTCGGTTGAACTCTGTTCATCCATATCCATGATTTCTGCGTCCACCACAGTTCACCTGAGGCATTTCCTAATTTAGGCTCTGTTTGAACAAGCCTATCTCTGCCACAGCACCTAATGCAATTGTGACCACAGATTGAGAAAACAGATGTTGGACTTGAAAAAACAGAGCAGGAAATATATCTTCAGTTAACTTTCTCCATCTCCCTGTGGTTTTTAATATCTTGATTTTTATGAGGCGATTTTTACTTCCAACTTAATCCAATCATTGAAGCATAGAGAAGATCACTTATTATTCCTACATAATATTCAGGCACATCAATTTCATATAGTTTACATCCCATGTTAAATTTAGACATTGACCTTAAGTAAGGGCAATATTTAAAGAAAAACTTGACTCTGAAATGTCTTTTATTTCTTCCCCTTCCTTCCCTGAGCACATAAGAGGTGGCCCATTCTGTGGATTTGCAAACCAATGATGAAATTTTTAAAATGGTTGTAATGGCTTACTGGTAACGTCAAGTACAGTTTCCAGCTCTAAATCACAGTTGCTCTAAAAGTTTCACGTAGGTGATAATTTTCTTTGCCGAGCGTTAGAAACTGCTTTATAATAGCAACTCCCACAAAGCCTCTTCAGTTATATGGGTCTGTTAGCATTTTATTTTAAACACCATTTTGACAGGTGTATTATGTAGTTATTATATTTTCCATGCATGGAACATTCTTGACATTCACTTCACTTGCGTTTTTTATTTGGAAAAGAAAATGTTCAGAAAAAAAATTGTTGTCTTGGCTGAATGGGAATGAAAGAGGAGTCCATTTTGTGATGACTTTGTATCATTGACCTGAAGTAAAACAAACCCCAAATTCATTCAGACAACTATTCATTCATGTAGGTACTTGCAAACTCAGTCACTTGTTCATGTGTATTATTACTATTATTATTTTAGCATGCACAGGGCCTTGTGCCAACCATATGAAGTCTAAAGATAAAAAGTGCACGAAGTTCGTCTCTTTGTGTGGGAAGCTGTATTGCAGACAAATAATTACCCCAAAGCAGCTATCAAACATACTGGAAATAAAAGTGGCATAAAGACAAGAGGGGTTTCCTCTGTGAGCCAGGAAAAGCCTCACATAAAACGTGTTTTTTTTCTCACAAGGGTCATAATTCAGCAGGTCAATATGGTGAAAAGCTTTCTAGGCTGAGGAAATGGCCCTTCTGGAGGCAGGGAGGCCAGGAAGCACGTAGGGGAGCTGGGTGGCTGAGATAGCTCAGAACAGCTGAAGAGCAGCTCAAACCTGAGCCAGGGGCCAGGACCTGGAGCTGAGTAATGAGTGGCATCCAGGTCTTCAGTGGGTCCCCAGGGGAAGGAATTTAGACCTCAGAGCGGCTGCAGAAGTGGGGAGAAATCAGTGATTTCCATGGTGATATCTTTTCATGGTGTTTTAGGCTCTGCTTATCTGATTTCTAAAGGTCTTTCCACTTCCCCTTTCCTTCCCTCCCTCCAGCCACAAGTGCTGTGTTTTAAAGCCAAGCAAATTCACCACCTTTTCCACCTCCTCCTCCTCCCCCTTCCCCAGGCCATTGTACTTTTCCCTCTGTTTAGTTGGTTTGTCTTCCAGTCATCCATGGTCTTGCCTCCTCATTTTATTCAGATTCAGCTGAAAGACACCTCCTTGGGAGGTTTTACCTGACTGTCTCTTGCAGAGTAGAAGCTTCTTATCATGTCTGTGCATGCATGCTAAGTCGCTTAAGTTGTGTCTGACTCTTTGCGACCCCATGGACTATAGCCTACTAGGCTCCTCTGTCCATTGGATTCTCCAGGCCAGAATACTGGAGTGGGTTGCCATGCCCTCCTCCAGAGAACCTTCCTGACCCAGGGATCCAACCTACATGTCCTGAGACTCCTGCATTACAGGTGGATTTTTTTTTTTTTTTTTTTTACCACTGAGCTATCAGGGAAGCTCCTCATCGTGTCTGTATGATGCCTTTTTAAACTGTCTCACTGTGCTGTGTGATACTTTGAAGTGAACTAGGTATTATTTGTGTTTGTACCTCATACTAAAATGTCAGCCCTCCAGGGACTTACTTGGCGGTCCAGTGGTTAAAACTGCACTTCCACTGCAGGAAGCACAGGTTCATTCCCTGGCTGGGGCATTAAAATCCCACATGCCAAGTGGCACAGTCAAATAAAAAAATAATTTATATATATATGTGTATATGTGTGTGTGTATATACGTGTGTGTGTGTGTGTGTGTGTATGTGTATGTGTGTGTGTATGTATGTAAGCCCTCCAGAGCAGACAGTGCTTTCATTACTACAGCAGTAACCAAAATAGCCCCTGGGACGTAGGTGAAGGTCAGTGAACATTAGCTCAGTGGCAGATGCATCAAAGAGATGTATTTCTGTGTGCACGTGTAAATTTCGTGTAGCCCCATCAGAAGCACAAACACAGTACGTGATAACAGAGAAGGAAATTTGGTGAAAGTTGTCCCAGACCCCATCTCATTATAGTTGGTTTTTGAACGAGCTTCACAAAGGGCTCTTTGCTAGAGCTTTCTGTGCTGCAAAGTGGCACCTTTCCCCCCATTATCTCCCCTCAGAGGGTGACAGCCCTGAAATAGGAAAAAGATTTGATAAGCAAAGGGCTTGTCAGCTAATTTCTTTCCCTGGGATACTTCGTAGAGTTTGGCCTGAAGCTGACAAAGGAACTGCTATCTGAAGATCTTGCTCTGGCTACCCCAGAACAGCACCCATTCCCTGTCATCGCTCAATCTTATCTCTGAGGGCTGAGAAAAATCCATGCCTCAATAACACATCAAATTTAGTCCAGTCTTCCTTAATCACATTGTCCATCACAGGGGAGGAAGTGGTTGTTCAGAGCCTAAGAAGGGAGAAGAGTTCCTTCTTAGATGCTTTTGGCACAAGTTCTGAAGACCTTGTTCATTATAAATAGTATCCTTTAGGATATCATGGACTTTAGTGGGTCATGTGGGGATCTCAAGTTAGCAGTAGATGGAGGGTATGAAAAAGTTATGTCAGCTGACAATGATTGCCTCTAAAGAGTGGCAATATGGGAGATCGATATTTCTTTTTCCCTTTTAGGTTATACTCCATTTATTGTTACTATAAAATCTTGGCTCTGATCCCCCATGTTGTGCAATACATCCTTGTAGCTTATTTTATACCCAATAGCTTGCACCTTTTACTCCCCTGCATATTTCTTTATTGTTGTCGCTAAGTGCTGTTTGACTCTTTTGTGACCCCATGGACTAGCCTGCCGGCCTCCTCTGTCCATGGAGATTTCCCATGCAAAAATACTGGAGTAGGTTGCCATTTCCTTCTTCAGGCGATCTTTCCAACCCAGGGATCCAACTTGCATCTCCTGCTTTGGCAGGTAGATTCTTTACCACTGAACTAGTAGGGAAGCCTGTATTTCTTTATACAGTTCTGCAAATTTAATTTTTTCCCAGAATAAAGATGTATTCATTTTGTAATCAGTAAATAAAACAAAGCCCATGTATGCTTCTTTCCTAGCCAACAAATTTAAGAACCCAGCCTTTGTGCCTCCAGGATCCGTTGATTAAAGTAGTTCTTCATTTGGGCAGAATGGGAGCAGGAGTGTCTTCCCAGTAACTGCTGGGCCCTGACTAGCTAGCTCTCTTTAGCAATAAAATTCCAGTGTTACATGGGCACACACCACCTATCTAAGGTTTTCCTTTGATGTCCCCAGGAAGCCATTTCTGAGAAGGGTTAATTACCATTCTGCATTGAAAAATCAATCAGATTCTAGCTATTCCCTTTCTCCCTGTCGCCCCTCTTACTTAATAGAGAGAGGAAAATCTGTGCAAAGAAGCACTGGGTTTCATGTTCTGATTCAAGCTGGCTTTCCATTGCATTTCTGTGCCCTGAACACATGGAACATTGAAGTGGTGTCCCTGGTCCTTGTCTATATCCTTGCTTAGTTCCTATTTGCTCCATGATGAGTTTGCTGTAATCTCTCTAGACTCTAACCCTCTGACTTCAGGCACCAATTGCTCTGCTGCTTCTCATCTCACCATGTTGCTTACTTTGATGACTTGCATTTCATCTTCTTTGGTGCTTCCCTAATGGTTCAGACAGCAAAGAATCTGCCTGCAAGGCAAGAGACCTGGGTTCGATCCCTAGGTCAGGAAGATCTCCTGGAGAAGGGAATGGCAACCCGCTCCATTATTGCTGCCAAGAGAATTCCATGGACAGAGGAGCTTGGAGGGCTGTAGTCCATGGGGTCACAAAGAGTCTGACACAACTGAGACTAACACTTTCACACACCATCTCCTTTACCCAGGATGAATGTGTAAAGACTGTAATCCTGACTTTTCACGTGTTGGAAGGTAGGTGTCAAACACAACAGCTTTCCAGTTAAGCAGCCTTGTTTTTATTCCTGATATGGCTGCCTACTAGCTGTAGGATGTTTTGCTTGGTCCTTCTTTTCTCATGGGTGAAATGGAATGGGGTCTGGGTAACAGTAATACCGAACGTATGGAGTTATTTCAGAGATTTGGTATCATCACAGAAGCAAAGTCTTAGGATTGTGCCTGACACATAGCTGATATTACAACATTATTAGATTTCTTCACAGGAGTTGTTACCAAGGGAATCATTTCCCTTTGTTAAAGAAATAACGACACGGAATTACCTTGTGGCACCTGTTATATTGCTGTTCTAGGAAGGAACAGCTCTGTTGCAAGCCTCCTTCTCTAGGGATATCCTTAGTGGTCCAGTGGCTAAGACTTCTCACTTCCAATACAGGGGGCCCAGGTTTGATCCTTGGTCAGGGAACTAAGATCCCGCATGCCATGTGGCCAAAACACAAACAAAAACCTGCTGCTCTAGAGGACGATGGTCCACTCCTGTGAAGTGTCACCTCATCCCTTTCACCAAAGTGAATTTCATATATGCCACATAGTCTATATTTCAGGTAAGTCAACTTCAAGCATTAACTACTATGTATAAAATAGAGAAGCAGCAAGGATATATTGTCTACCGCAGGGCATCATAGCCATTGCCTTGTAATAACTTTTAATGGAAACGGAACTGTAAATACTGAATGTCTCCACTATACACCTGAAGGTAATATTGTTTTAATAAATCAGTTGTATTTATCTTAAAAGTTGTTTTTTTCCTCCAGCAGCTTTTCCCTGTGATTCGGTAACTGAAAATTTGCCATGCATTTGTGTAAACAGAGATGACGGTCTCCTGCTGTCTGTTCCCGTGTGTAATTAGAAGACTCTTACAAGCTCCCTGCCTGCCTCAGAGTCTGAAGATCAGTTCCTACCTTTTTCCTGTTACAAGGACTTGAACAAGTCTTGTGATGAAATGGATCACAAGTTCTTTCAATCATTTGGAGTATGCTTCCGGCAGTACCAGTGGTAGAGTCAGTGCTGAGCTCACTCTTTAAACCCGGGTTTAGAGCAGAAGTAACCTAGGGCACAATAGAACTGAATGAGGCTGCTTTTGCAGATCCCCTGAACTAGTGCCCACCAGATGTGGAGGACGAAGCCTGGATTTCAGAGAATCTTCTAAAGTTAGCAGTGCCTCTGGTGCTTCTGCTCCAGAGCGAGAAGGGAAGGGAAGAGTCCGAGAGCTAACACCCAATCCCAGAGCCATCAGGGATGGCACTCCCATTGTGTCCCCTGAAGCACCAAAGCCCACAGGCTGGCCTGCCCCCTATCTTCTGTGACACCCGTAGAGAAGGATGCCATGATCCAGGGGAGAAGTGATGCCTCCTCTCCTGTTAAAGTGATCGGTGGGATGGATGAGTAATGAGTGAAAGAGCATCAGTGACTTTGCTGCTTAATGAGCTCAGTCCTCTTTCCTACATGTCCCTAATTTCCACAGCTTGCTAAATAAAAGTTTATTTATGTTCCTTAGTGTAAGATAATTTCCACAAGATGAGCTTTAATAAAGTGAAAGGAGGTACAGGGAGAAGCTCTACAGGAAACTAATGAAGGCCAAAATGAAGAATGGAAAAAATAACACATTTTTATTAGGGATCCCTGCCAAGAAACCCCTCTGTGTGAGAACAAATCATGAGAAGAAAGATTACTTAATGTTGATGTGTTCTATCTTGAGCAACTGAGGTGGGTACCCTAGCTATAGGACACGTTGATTTATTTTTTTGTCACACCATATAGCATCCAGGGATCTTAGCTCCTCGACCAGGGATTGAACCTTTGCCTCCCACAGTGGAAGCATGGAGTCCTAACCACTGGATCACCAGGAAAGTCCCAGTATAGGACACTTTCAAGCATAGTTGAATTCTGGTCATTCATTGTTTGTCACTCTGCTCTACACTTGACTGCAAATTGGTCTTTCGAGATCACAAAAAGCAGACTGTTTAAGCATGTGAAGGAATTTCGCTACTCTGCACTCCATTTATTGCAGATGGTTTGGTGTTGTCTCTGGGTTACCTACCCTCTCACAAGCCTAAGACCCTCACATCTCAAGGGGGAATCTTTCTCTGATGCATCAGAGAACCACTATGAGCTTTCTGAGCCATAGGATCCAGATCTCTACTGAGCATCTCTGTTAGGACACAGCAAAGCCTGTGGGCAAGAGTAGAGTTGTTCCTGGTAGAGGGCATGAGAGTCCTGAGCGTGGTACTGAGAAGGAGTCTATGGACTGGTTATTGAAGGAAGATAAATATCTGTGACTTTTATTTCGGTTTGAAAATCCCTAGGGATTTAGAGGAATAGGGAAAAAAATAAAGTGACTCAAGAAAGAAAAACCAGTGGAGTAGGAGGAAAACCTAGAGGCCAAAACCTGATTTTGTTTCTAGGGGGAGGGAAGGATCCATGATATAAACTGCTGTTCTAATGAGATAGGGACTGAGATTTGAGCATTGGATTAATAACACAAAGGCTATTAAAAACAGGATTTCAGTGGAATAATGGGTGGAAATTGCTGATTAGCATGAGTATAAAATAAAATAAAAAGAAATGGAGACAATGACTACAATCATCAATTTGAAATACTTCTGATGAGAAGGCGAGCAAATAAATGGGTAGCAGTTTGAAGGGAAAGCGTGTTCAAGATAGATTTAGTTTTTTTTTTTTAATTGAAGTATAGTTGATTTACAGTGTGTACTCTCTGCTGTATAGCAAAGTGACTCAGTTTTACACAAACATACACTCTTTGAATATTCTTTGCCATTATAGTTTATTCCAGGAGATTGGATATAGTTCCCTGTGCTATACACCAGGACCTTGTTGTTTATCTAAATGAAATAGTTTGTACCTACCAACCCCAAACAAACTTCCACTCTAACCCTCTCCCCTCTCTCCCTTGGCGGATATTAATGCAAGTCTGTTTTCTATGTCTGTGAGTCTGTTTCTGTTTTGTAGATGGGCTCATTGGTGCCATATTTTGACTATACATATAAGTGATATCATATGGTATTTGTCCTTCTCTTTCTGACTTACTTCACTTAGTATGATAATCTCAAGTTGCAAGATAGATTTTAATATAGAATAAATAGCAGTATGTTCATATGCTAGGATGAATAATCCAACTGAGGGAGGAAACTGATACTATTTGAGAGAGTAAAATATTGCTGGAGTGTTGCCCTTGTGTAAGTAAGAGAGGAGGGGAGGATGCTTTAAAAGGGAAGGCAGATATTAATCTATTGTAACATGAGGGAAGGCATAGCATATGAATATAAATGTTGTTCAATGCATAGGTGAGTTAGAAAAGTCATGAGAAACGATCTGATTACTTCAGTTTTTTCAGTGAATTTAGAAGAAAGATCATCAACTGAGTAAAAAATGCTGTCAAACTTAATTTGCTCTAAAAAACATAAAGCTAATTAAAAAAAAGTAAACCCAAGCCTCTTATCATATACCCAAATTCACTAAAAATAAATTATAGATTTATTAATAAGTATAACTTTTAGAAGAAATGATAAGATAGAGTTTGTGAGACCAAGGGTGTGGGAAATATTTTTAGTCATTATACCAAATTCATGATTCACTAAAAAAAAATCAATAAATTGGATTTTATTAGAATTAAATGCTTTCATTCCACAAGAGATATGGTTAAGAGGTTGAAAAGACAACCTATGGTCTGGGGAAAAAGTATTTACAAACCACATAGCCAACAAAGGTCTAGTATCTAGAATATAGATAAAAAGAATGAACAATCTAGTGTGAAATTGGATAAAAGAAGCTGAGAAACTCACAATTAGAATAAACTCATGGTAAGTAAACAGATGGGCTTCGCAGCTGGCTCAGTGGTAAAGAATATATCTGCCAAGCAGGAGATGCGGGTTTGACACTTGGGTAGGGAAGACCCCCTGGAGAAGGAAATGGCCACCCACTCTAGTATTCTTGCCTAGGAAGTCCCACAGACAGAGGAGCCTGTGGGTTACAGTCCTTGGGGTCACAAAGAGTTAGACACAGCTTGACAACTAAACAACAACCAGGTAAGCCCAGGGAAAGTGTCTTGCCTCTATACTGCAGGTCTGTGGGAAAAGTCTTTCCATCACCATTTCGATCATTCCAATAGCCATTACTTAGACCAACGGGCTGAGAAAGATCACTATTCTTTGATAACAGAGTGGACTTGGGAGCCATAGGTCAGAAAGGGAAAAAAAAAGAAAAATAATCACAACCAGTGGAGAGGAATTAGTAGAAGAAGATAGATGGAAAATACCATTATAGTAAGTAAATAAATAAAGGCATCTAAAGGGTTTCAAGTACAGCAGCAAAGAGCCTTTCTTGCACAACAAAACCTATCTTCACAAGTAAACATTTTGCAGATTAGTTGAAGAAGAGACTGGCCACTATTGAGACCTCAATTGTGATAGTTCTCTGAAGGATCAAGTGCCAGAAACTTAAAACATGGACTAAGAATAAAAGGAGCTGATATTCATAAGGGAGAAGAGAGGAGCCTTGGGGGACCTAGACTTTCAACATATTAATATATGCATTTCAGCAATAGAAGAAAGAACAAAGAGTAGAGACAATAAATAAATAGTAAAGTTAACTCTGAGAAAGAAAGATCAGGGTTTCCAGACTGAACATGTTGAGAGTTCTAGTCTAAATTAATCAGAAAAGTCACCATCTCCCAGGCATACCTGGTAGTTAAGACCTATGCACGCTAAGGATATAAACCATATATACTTGCAGGCCAAAAGAAGGTCAACACACAAGAAACACAAACTATGCCTGCTGTCAGATTCCTCAGTAGCAAAATTTGCACTTCAGAGTCAGAAGAAAAATATCTATATATCATTAAAAAAATAAATAATTGAAACAAGAGTTTTAAATTTTGGGATGGTGGTATTTGACAAATATATCTCTATGTTTATATCCCTCCCTATTTATCTTCTTATCTATCTAAATTTCGAGGAATTTGAATAATTCTTAGAATAATCCATGTGTTAATATTTTCTCCTCTTCTAAAATATATATATTTGAAGCATGCTTCTATCAAAAGAAGAGAAACCTCATGAAGAAAAGAAATAGTAACTATGGGATGTTTAGATGTAGATATAGACAAAGCTGATAGTCAGCCTGCTTGCATGAGTACAGCTGTAGTGGTTTAAAATTACTGAAACACTTGTATACCTCTCAGTACATGGCTACTAACCTGCGCCCTGAACTCTCTCCCACGCCTCTGACCCTTGCTACCTGGTCTCTTCTCTAAAGCTTTGCCGGACCATCTTATAGTCCAGCAACTAAAGACTTGATGTCTGGACCATCAGAAGGCTTCCAGGTGTTTAAATTTGTTTTCACAGAGCCATGTGTAGAGTTGTGCATCATGTACTGGGTTGGCCAAATAGTTCATTTGGATTTTTTCATAAGATGTTATGGAAAATCTCAAGTGAACTGTTTAGCCAACCCAGTAATTCTCCTACTTTTTTGTGCTTCTTGTTCTCTTTCTCTCCCTCTCTCTTTCCCCTTGGTTAGATTCAATATAGGTTAATCCATTTTTTTTCAGTCTTCTTAAGTAAACAGTGCCTGCATAATGGAACTGGAATTGATTTCTGTGCTTGCCAACAGAGATTCCCTAGTTGATACGCTCATAGTTTCATCACCCATAGATGAGTCCTGCTGCTTCTCTGACTTCCTTGACTTCTAGATATAGAGACTGGCAAAAATAGACATAAAGATTGCAGAAATAAAATCACATTTTCTAATGTGCAACCTACTTTTTGCCTTTACTAACAAACATATTTTAAGTTTAAATAAAAAATATTAAAATACTAATACACTATAATTCTACCAATACAATGGTTAATTTATTTCACTAGTCTTATATTCTTGAATATTTAACTTACTACCAGTGTTTTGTTATTATAAACACAGTAGTGAGCACACTTATGCTGATTTTAAATTTTTTTCTTGGGGCCATTTCCAACCAGTGAAATTTCTGAATCAACTAAAAGCATAATTTTATATTATTTGATGCAGAGTCAATTTCTTCTCCAGAAGCAAGATTCTTTGATTATTCAGTGTCTTAAAAATCAAGTTCCTCCATCTGTTAGTGAAAAATTTGTGGACTAATGGGCAAAGTATTTTTCTTTTGCCAGTTTAATTGGGTAAAAATAGTATCACATTATCTTAATTTGCATTTCTTGAGTTGAAGGTCTTAAAAATATATTCCTTGCTATCCATTCATTTCCCATAGTTTTAAAGTGGCCACTTTTTAAAAAATGAAGTTTTACTGTGGTATAGTTGCTTTTTGCCACCTAGGAAGGAGGCGCTTCCCAGGTGGCACTGTGGTAGAGTCTGCCTGCCCATGCAGGGGATGCAGATGTGGGTTCAGTCCCTGGGCCAAGAAGTAGTAAGTTGCAACCCACTCCAGTGTTCTTCTGGAAAATTCCATGTACAGAAGAGGCTGGCGGGCTACACTCCATGGGGTCGCAAAGAGTTGGACATGACTGAGCATATTCTACTTCAAACTATCAATAGTCACTTTACAGTGTTGAGTTAACTGGTGATTTTTCATAAACAAAATTACATGTATATTTGGGCTTTTTCTAGACTTTTATTATCACATAAAGTAGCCAGTAGTCAAAAATGGCGTTTTACCTTTAAATTAATTGCGATGAAATAGAATAAAAAGTTTTGTTTCCTAGTTACACTAGCCGTGTTTCAAGTAAGCAAAACAGGTGCCTGAGGATAGGAGCCAGCATGCTGGATTGCACTGCTACAATTTTCCACCATTGCAGAAATTTATACTGGACAGTACTGGTCTTAAATTTCTATTATACAACACTTCAATAAAAAATTATTAAATTTTTATAATACTTAAAAAAATTAATGTGTCTATTACTTTAAAATCTTTTAAATAAAGCCTAACTTAATATCTTCAGATTCATTTGGTATCCAGAAATGTGGATTACATCTTTTGTTTTGAATTGTTACACAGTAAGTCCCCTACATATGAACTTCCAAGTTTCGAACTTTCAAAGATGTAAACATGCTTGCCAGCTCCCGTATGCCAGTTCTTGTACTACTATACTTTTCATGGTACTGTACTATAAGATTAGAAATGTTGTCCTTTTTTTGTTTTTTATGTTTTATTTGTGTGAAAAGTGTTATAAACCTATTACAGTACAGTGTATATATGTTAGTTGGGTACCTAGGTTAACTTTGTTGGATTTAACAAATTGGACTTATGAATTCTTGGAATGGAGCTTGTTAGTATGTAGGGAAATTAATACATATATTTTGTGGAATTGTATGAATTTGTTATAGCATTATGTAGGTATAAATTATATACCATAAAAACTCACCCCTTGTAAATATTCAGTTAGTTTCAGTACGTTTTTAGAGTTGTGCAACCATAACTTCAATCCAATCTTAGAATATTTGCTTTACCTCAGAAAACCTCCCGGAGTCTCTTTGCAGTGAATTATTCAGTTGTGTACGGTCTCAGCCTCTGGTTCACTCAGGATAAATGGAGAGATTTCAGGCCCCTGTGGCTCTTTGATCTCTGAGAACTCATTGTTAAATCCCTGCCTAGTCAGCTGATCCATTCCCAGTTCCAGAGTGGAGCTAGTTGGTTTTGTTTCCTTGCCATTGAGCTCACCATTGAATTAATATTTGTTGTTGTTCAATAGCTCAGTTGTGTCTGACTCTTTGTGACCCCATGGACAGCAGCACACCAGGCTTCCCTGTCCTTCACCATCTCCTGGAGCTTGCTCAAACTCATGTCCATTGAGTTGGTGATACCATCCAACCATCTTGTCCTCTCTCATCCCCTTCTGCTGCCTTCTATCTTTCTCAGCATCAGGGTCTTTTCCAATGAGTCTGCTTTTTGCATCAGGTAGCTAAAATATTGGAGCTTCAGCATCAGTCCCTCCAATGAATATTCAGGACTGATTTCCTTTAAGATTGACTGATTGGATCTCCTTGCAGTCCAAGGGACTCTCAAGAGTCTTCTCCAACACCACAGTTCAAAAGTATCAATTCTTCAGTGCTCAGCCTTCTTTATGTTCCAGCTCTCACATCCATACGTGACTACTGGAAAAACCATAGCTTTGACTATAAGGACCGTTTTTGGCAAAGTAATGTCTGCTTTTTAATACACTGTCTAGGTTGGTCGTAGTATTTCTTCCAAGGAGCATGTGTCTTTAATTTCATGGCTACAGTCACCATGTGCAGTGATTTTGGAGCCCAAGAAAATAAAGTCTCTCACTGTTTGCACTTTTTACCCATCTATTTGCCATGAAGTGATGGGACCAGGTGCCATCATCTTAGTTTTTTGAATGTTGAGTTTTAAGTCAGCTTTTTCATTGTCCTCTTTCACCTTCATCAAGAGACTCTATAGTCCCTCTTCCTTTCTGCCATGAGGGTGGTGTCATCTACATATCTGAGGTTATAGATAATTCTCTGGGATATCTTGATTCCAGCTTGTGATTCACCTAGCCTGGCATTTCTCATGATGTACTGTGCACATAAGTTAAATAAATAGAGTTACAAAGTTACAATATACAGCCTTGATGCACTCCTCTCCCAATTTTGAACCAGTCTGTTGTTCCATGTTCAGTTCTAACTGTTGCTGCTTGACCCACATACAGATTTCTTAGGAGGCAGGTAAGGTCATCTGGTATTCCCATCTGTTTTGCTGAAAGTTTTCACTTTCATCTTAGGTTCAAAAGATTTGTTTCCAAAATGAGCCACTTGTTCTATACAAATAAGCAATACACATATTTATTAGAGAAATATATAGCTTGCTTTCAACATATTAACTTTAAAAGGATACATCGCCAGTTTGGGTTTTGACTGACATCCAGACTTAAACAGCACTGGGAAGTCCGTGTCACAGCACATCTGGAGTCCCAGCATGTCCACTCTGTGCATGAGACTTCAAAGATCGCAGTTCAGGGTTCATGCTTATAATCCCAGGATGGATGCAAACTGATATCATTATCAATCCGTGACCATATTGCAAACCTGGTTTTTTGTTAATGTTGTTTGTTTTGTCTTATTAAACTTGGAATGCTGCTAAGTCTGGGGCTTGGTTGACCAGGCCCCCTCCAGGGGTTCAACAGTCTCATGATTTCTACTCCATCATTTCTATGGTGCTGCAAGTCTTGCACTCACAGCAGGCAGTCACTCACAGTCACTCATGATTGTGATGTTACATTCTATCTCATGAATTTTCACTGTCTCCATATAAGAGGCCATAAAGTCCTTGTAGCCAGGATTGCCAGATAAAATTGAGGGATCCTGGTTGGATTTGAATCTCGGATATACAAGAATACATTGTTAGTATAAGTAGTCCCCAGGTATTGCATGGAGCACACTTATACTGAAATATAATTCACTGTTTATCTGAGTTTATTCACTGTTTTATCACTGCTTTATTTCATTGTTTATTCATAGTTTTATCCTTATTCCTTGATAGCTCAGTTGGTAAAGAATCCACCTGCAATACAGGAGACCCCCAGTTTGATTCCTGGGTCGGCCAGATCTGCTGGAGAAGGGATACGCTATCCACTCCAGTATTCTTGGACTTCCCTTGTGACTTAACTAGTAAAGAATCTGCCTGAAATGCAGGAAACCTGGGTTCAATCCCTGGGTTGGGAAGATCCCCTGAAGAAGGGAAAGGCTACCCACTCCAGTATTCTGGCATGGAGAGTTCCATGGACTGTATAGTCCATGGGGTCACCAAGAGTCAGGCATGACTGAGTGCCTTTCACTCTTTTTCCACTTTTTCCTGATTTTACTAGACTTCTTATGTTTATATTTGCTAAATCTGGCAAACTTACTTATAGTATATTGTTCACTAATTCCCATGGTTTCCAGACTTTTCCTAACCTAGTCATCTTCCTCTCGAAATGCCTGCAGCTGTCAACAGTCTTCCTAAAATACGATGCTTCTAAGTAAACATAAGAGTCTTGGTGTCCAGATGCCTTGACATCGTGGTAGCATCCTCTGGGCATGGGTCCCTTTATAGGAGACCACTCCAGGTGAAGGCCTGAGAGCTGAGCCCACAGTGCACAGATGAGGGGAATCCCTGCCTTATCTTGAGACCGTATGTATGCTTCTCTGGGCAGTGTAGATTGTGTTTACTCCTCTGTTTAGGTGCTACCCCACAAAGAAATAGCTGTGTTCCCTGAGAGAATAGAAGGGAACACAATATTTTTCCAGGTCTTTCTATGTATGAGGTACCATTCTAACCACTGTTTCTGTAGTATCTCATTGAAGTTTCACAGCAGCCCATTAAGATGGCTCTTTGAGTGAGATATCACTAATACAGTCCCAGCATTATTAAGTAGTTGGCTAAATTTGCAAGGTTACAGAGCATTGGGGACTGAATGTGCCTCCCTCCCAGATTTTTGCATTGAAATCCTGTACCCCAATGTGATGGTGTTAGAAAGTGAGGTTGTGAGAGTAAAATCCCCCTGATGGGATAGATACCCATACAAGAAGGAAGAGACCTTAGGGAAAAAATGAAAATAAGTAAAATTTAAAAAATACTAGAGGAATTTCCTCATGGGATGCCAGATTTCCTTCTCATTGTTTCTTGCTAGAGTTCCCTGTCCTGCTTGGCTTCTACCTCACAGTTTATGACTCAGGTAGACGCTGTCTACCCGGAGGTCCTTTTCTGCTCTCTTGATTCATTAATGATTCTGATGTAACTCCATGAACTGCGGGCAAGTTCAGGCCCACCCCAGCAGCCTGAAATCTCAAGGTTCCCCACCGACTTCCGGATGCAGTATTCTGTGCTCTCAAAGGAAAGGTGATAATGAGATGAGGGTGAAAACAGACAGCAAAGCTTTGAATCCAGGATGAAACTGGTGGAACATGTGGAGCATAAGTTAAGAGATGGGTTATTGTTTGGCTAAGAAAAATGAAACTGCGTGGTTCTTGTTGAAGAGTCCATGTTGTTTTGGTCTGTTCCGTTGCTCTTGTGTGTTCAGTTGCTAAGTCGTGTCTGACTCTTTGCGACCCCATGGACTGCAGCATGCCAGGCTTCCCTGTCCCTCACTCTCTCCTAGAGTTCAGTCAGATTCGTGTCCATTGAGTCAGTGATGCTATCTATCTTATTCTTTGCCACCCTCTTCTCTTTTTGCCCTAAGTCTTTCCCAGCATCAGATGGCCAAAGTGTTGGAGCTTCAGCATCAGTTCTTCCAATGAATATTCAGGGTTGATCTCCTTTAGGATGGACTAGTTTGATCTCCTTGCTGTCCAAGGGACTTCAACAGTCTGGTCGAGCACCATAGTTTGAAAGCATCAATTCTTCGGTGCTTAGTTTTCTTTATGGTCCAGCTCTCACAGTTGTACATGACTATTGGAAAAACCATAGCTTTGATTGTACTGACCTTTGTTAGTGAAGTGATGGCTCTGTTTCTTTAATACACTCTCTAGGTTTATTATAGCTTTCTTTCCAAGGAGCAAGTGTCTTTTCATTTCATGGCTGCAGTCACTGTCTGCAGTGATTTTGGAGCCCAAGAAAATAAAGTCTGTCACTGCTGCTTCTTTTTCCCCTTCTGTTTGCCATGAAGTGATGGGACCAGATGCCATGATCTTAGTTTTTGAATGTTGAGTTTTAGCCAGCTTTTTCATTCTCCTCTTTCACACTCATCAAGAAGCTCTCTAGTTTCTCTTGACTTTCTGTCATTAGCTGGTATCACCTGTGTATCTGAGGTTGTTGCTATTTCTCCCGGCAATCTTGATTCCAGTTTGTGCTTTATCCAGCCTAGCAATTCATATGATGTACTCTGCAAAAAAGTTGAATAAGCAGGGTGTACAGCCTTGACGTACTCCTTTCCCAATTTGGAACCAGTCTGTTGTTCCATGTTCGGTTCTAACTGTTGCTGCTTTACCTGCATACAGGTTTTTCACGAGACAGTTAAAATGGTCTGGTATTCTATCTCTCTAGGAATTTTCCAGTTTGTTGTGATCCACACAGTCAAAGGCTTTAGCATAGTCAGTGAAGCAGAAGTAGATGTTTTTCTGGAATCCCCTTGCTTTATCTATGATCTAGCAGATGATGGCAATTTGATCTCTGATTCCTCTGCCTTTTCTAAACCCACTTTGAACATCTGGAAGATCTTGGTTCATATACTGTTGAAGCCTTGCTTGAAGAATTTTGAGCATTATCTTGCCAGCATGTGAAATAAGGCTGGTTGTTTGGTAGTTTGAACATTCTTTGGCATTGCCTTTCTTTGCTCTTGGTGTTGTCTTAAAGGTTCAGAGGGATGGTATAGATTTATTGACTGTAGGGGCCCATAGAGAGATGGGAGTCTGACATTACCGTTTCTAAAAAGTCTGATTAACCCACCGCATTGAAAGGGTTGAATACATTTGCAGTATCTTGTATTGAAGCCAAGGTAATATGGGTATCCCAAAGTTCTTTGGGATGATCATCTCTTGTGACTTAGCGACTGAACACGCAAGAGATGATCATTCTCCAAATGATGAAGACAATGGCAATGTTTATTTCTGTTTTCTAGGCTTTAGGGACAAACTCAGTAAGTGAAACCCTCTGGTGAATAGTAAGACATAAATAATTGAAGAATGCTCACTCCTCATTGCCCAAAAGAGGAGCCATGTTTGTCAGAGACACTGTCACAAAGAGTCTTTCTGCACCATGATTTCATTTTCCATTTCGATTTCTGGGCTTCTGCTGAATCTTTTATTCTCCTTTCTCAAAGAATCTGTCCTCCTTTGCGCCCCCAGAGGCTCTATCCCCTGGTCAGATTCACGAAGTGATGTCCGTGCCTTGTCACCTAAGCTGTTGTGAGCCAACAGCAGCAAAATCATGTTAAGTTCATTTGATGATAAATGCATTGTTAACGGATTGGGAAGACAAATGGACTCAAGCTGCGAATCCACGTGATTTCATGGGTTTATTATAAGGGTGAGGTTAGGTCAATTTCAGCATGATATATAGAGAGCATAATTTTTATGACACCAACATTTGTCCAGCATACAATTGAGTTGCAGTCACAGGCATCCAGGGGTAATGAGGTGATTCTCCCATTTTGTGAGTTGAAACTCAAGAGAAAATGTTGTTCTCTATTTGCTGTGGCAGCGGCTTCACACATCATGAGCTGCCATCACCTCTCCTTCAGGGCATGGCCTTCTGTCCCAGACAGAGCTTCTGGGAAACCAGAAAGCTCACAACTGGACTTGCTTGTTTGTTTCCTATAGTACATTTCCTGACTAAAGCAGTGGCTCTCAAAGTCCACATGCTGTGAAATAACCAGTATTTCAGAATATGTTCAAGGGCACCTTGTATTTGAGGAAGAGAAGGTGGGGCTTCTGATTTAGGCTTTCATTTAAAAAATGGATTCCGCTAATTAAAAAAAAATAGCAAACCATTGATTTGTGATTTAATTAGAATTTGGGCAGAAAATCCACCTGAGACACAGGGATGATCAGATGGGATAGGAAAGAAAAAAGTAATTGATTGACACATTGTCTGGGGCCTGCAGATAATACTGACTTATTGACCCAAAAGCTCAGGGTTGTTGTCGTCCCCAAAACAAACTGTTGTTGTTGTTGGTGGTGGTGGTGGTGTGTGTGTGTGTGTGTGTGTGTGTGTGTGTGTGATCACTGAAGGGAACCACAGAAAATCAACCGAACAAATTGGATTCTGACAAACTACCTTTTACCAATGATGGAACCTTGGGCCACTTGTAGTGATTCTCCTTTTCCTAGTTTTTAAAGAGGACCAGTAATACCTACTTCATACGTGTGTTGTAGGAATAGGGAACATCACAGGTGTGAGCAGATGTTTACAAAAAGAAGAGTCACTTTGCCTTTTTCATCTCAGTTCTCATCTCAGTAATAATCACTTGAAGACTGATTTGTTTTGGTTGGTTGTTACCAAACAAGTTTCACAGCGACTGTATATTCAGTGCCATAAAGAAAAAATAGCACCAGTGTTTTAAGTTGCAACTCAGCCATTTGAAATCAAGTTTGTGAACAGAGAAGAGGTACATGGAGATGGTAGGCAGGATTTCTAGCAAGCTGTCTCAAGGCCCACCCCAGGTGGCTAGGCGAGAGGAGTGTGCTGGGCTTCATCTCCCAGAGGGGAGGTCTGTGCACAAACTCAATTCCTACAGGGCCATAGTCCCCAGGCGAGCTTTCCATGTGCTGTGCTGAGAGTTTGGCATTTCTCAGCACCATCCCTAATCGTTGGCATCTGATCTCAGCCAGCTTAATATCCAGGTCCAAATGTTGATGGCAACCACTCAGTGTTGCTACCATGCTTGATGCATGAAAAAGAAGAGTCTAGATTCCCTTGGCTGGAGCCCCAGCCAAGGGACCCACACCCTAGCTTAGCCCCACACCCAATGCAGCTACTCCTACCCCAAAGTTGACTCCCCAAAGGATCTGGGGAGAGTGCGGCTTGAGATACTTGTCAGCCTTTTGCCCAGAGAACAGACTGGACTCAGTGGCCCTCACTGGTGTTTTTCCTGGGCACTTAGCTCAAAAACTACAGCTGTGACAGTAATGCTATAACTTCCCTATCTTCAAAGAACATCCAGTCTGAAAGAAGAGAAGTAACAAGTATCTTCTCATAGGAAAATGTGTAGAGCATATAGAAATTGTTCAGTTAACACCAGGACTGTATTTATTTGTATAAATTGGCTAAAATGTAGCTGGTGGTGTGTTGGAAGCTGAAATATATTTAGAGGCCCCACCTGATATCCTTTTGAATGGAATTGATGAAATTTGGTTAAAATTTTTAAATTTTGTGCTTAATTTGTGTGTGTGGTATTTAGTGTAAAACTAATTGATAGTCAAAGGAAAACGCCAATCAGATTTTAGGGAGATATGTTTAATAACTCTGCTTTAAATTCTTTAGTAAAATTTATACATTAATAAGAAAACTAATCTACATTGTTCTTATTGTATCCATTAAACACAGCAGTCCCAGAGGATGCTAATATGTCAGATTATGAATTTGAAATAAATAGAGCTTCATAATAGCTGTTAATTCTGAGAATTTAAAAAAGGATGAAAATAGGCCTTTCTCTAGTGAGTTTAAAATATTCCCAGATTATTCTTCTTGAAGACATATTCCTTTGGGTAAGTCATTTAGAGGGGAAAATGATGGCACCTTAGCATTTTAATAATGTTATCAAGGTAGTCTTACTGTCTTTATTATAACATTTATGGTCATTTTGTTTTTGAAAGCATTACATATAATTTATATCATTATTGTCTTAGGCAGCTTGAAGTCTTCCAATATGTGAATAGCTACCTAATTCCAAACAAGGTCAACTTCCAGGCAAAGGGAAGGCTGAGTTCCTATTCCTGAACTCATAGAGCTTTCAGTCCATCAGAGGAGGCAGAGGTTAAACAACTGCTTATTTACTTAAGACATGATAAACAGAAGAAACGGGGAGCCTTAAGATAGCTGGGAGTGACTATGGGAGAGAGGCTTACCTATTATAATGGTTTACAGGCTGAGACCTAAGAGGGGAATGGGAGAAATGCACTAGAGGAAACGGACGATCATTCCACCCAGAACAGAGATCCAAGGAGACGAGAGGCCACAGGTACAGAGGTGAGCAGTAATTAGCAGGGGTGTCATGAGAGGGGAAGCAGAGTGAAGTGAAAGTCGCATCCTACTCTTTGTGACCCCATGGCCACCCATGGAATTCTCCAGGCCAGAATCCTGGAGTTGGTAGCCTTTCCCTTCTCCAGGGGATCTTCCCAACCCAGGGATCGAACCCAGGTCTCCCACACTGCAGGAGGATTCTTTACCAGCTGAGCCACAAGGGAAGCCCCCTTGTTGGGGTGCTTAGGTCATGAGAGGGGAAGGGAAATAAAAATAAAAACACACAATCATTTATTGACAGAGAGCAACTACAGAGACTGGTTTTAAGCAGAGTGTACTAGAGGACAGACATATTTAGTAAGGAAAGTAAAACAAATTCTGGATGGGATACGGCTTGAGTAACAGCTGGTCTGGGGCAAATCTTGCGAAGTTAGTGCATGGGGAGCATAGGAAAACTGCAGATTGCCTGGGACCAGATGGTGGCGGGGTTTGCATTCCACATGGAGAAGTTTGAATGCTGTCCTCATGGAATGGGAACCCACAGACAACCAGGTGGATTTTTAAGAGAGGCAGCTCTATCAGTTTGGGTTAAACACTGGATGAAGAGTAGATGGTAGCAGTCGCCATTGAGAATGGAAATGATGAAGGCTCATATGGGAGCACTGGACGTGGTGATAAATGGGCAAAAGTAGATTTGAGAGCAATTTAAAAAAAAAGTATCTTCTTGAAGTATAGTTGAGTTACAGTGTTGTGCTAATGTCTCCTGTGCAGCAAAGTGATTCACTTATACATGAATATATACATTCTTTTCCATATTCTTTTTCATTATGGTTTATCACAGGATACAGAAGATAGTTCCCCATGCTATACGGTATGGGAACTACATAGAATGTTCATCCATTCTTTGTAGAATAGTTTGCATCTGCTAATCCCAAACTCCCACTACACTACACCCCTCCCCCTTGGCAACCATAAGTTTGTTCAATTTGAAAGAAATTTTAATGCATAGAGCTGCCAAAACTTGCATTTAAAGGAAGGGTAAAAGTGTTTTAGGTTTATTTTGTGTTGTTTTTAATTTTCTGGGAAAGATAACCTTCCCAAAATAAGGCTTTTTTTTTTTTTTTAATTACCTCTCTGCCTTCCTAAAGGGCCAGTTTGAAGACTTAGAGCCTTTTGGTTCTCCTTTGCTATAACAAGTTTCATCCTTTGGATGTTTACAGTTTTGGATCAGAATGTTGGGTAAACATCCTGGAAATGGCTGAAGCCAAGTGGCTGAGAAGGTGGAGAGTTGTCTTGCTGTGTGTGGACACCTGAGCTTGGAAACTGTAACCTAGACGGTGGTTGACTGAAAGTAACAATGGTTGTCAGGAGCTTCTGGCATCATGGGCTCTTAAAGTCACGGGGCGGGGGGAGAGCATAACTCAACAACCTATGTGTTCCTCTCTGACCAGCAGTGGGCCTCACAAGCAGTCATATCTTGAGATTCTAATCTGTGCTATTTCCTGGTAGCATATGCTGAATTTTGCAACCCAAACTTAAGTTTCTCCACATTGACATGTCTCTATTTGCTGCCAGAGATGCTCAGTATTTTTCATCGTCACATACAATACTGCACTTGTCTAGTTTTCATTTTTTCCTGAGATGAAAACTGCCAGGTTTCCTTGTTCACTGAAAAGCTGCCACTATGTACAGATCATGAGAATATACTGCATTTGGCATTTTTGTTTAACTAAAATTGGGCAATTATCTCTCAGAATGTTCAGATAAACTGAAAGAGACAATTCAGCTGGGAAAGGTGCTAGTTAAAATGGCAGAGGAAATGCATTCTTGTTATCAGCTTATGAGACCAATTCTAGTGTTATAATCAGAACCAGCGGCAGTGCCAGTGAACAGAGAAATATAGAATGAACAGCAAGGCAAGATGTGAGAGAAAAGGAATGCAAGAGGTATCCTGTAGGAATAGCAGGAAGAGCATTTGGGAAAAAATTAAGTGGGATGAGGGGAGACTTATCTTACATGGTTATGGTAACAGTCTGGATGAGTTACTACAGTGTAAATCCTTGGTGGAGAAAGGCTAGGTCTCTTTCATCTTTCAATTCCATTAGCACCATT
The DNA here is from genome assembly GCA_007570785.1 of Antilocapra americana. Lineage (NCBI taxonomy): Eukaryota > Metazoa > Chordata > Mammalia > Artiodactyla > Antilocapridae > Antilocapra > Antilocapra americana. The sequence continues at coordinate 7,803,122 of ML660201.1, read as the reverse complement.
CACACTTGAGCAGCTCTGAATAAATAATAATGAATGAATAATGATTGAAGAAGCAAATAAATGAAACAGACACAGAATACCACCAGTACTATAAGATGCTTGACATGAAATAAGAAACTGTGGAAGCTTAGCTCTGGGGCACAGTTTCCCTTCTGTGTGTGTCCCTTGGAGATGCCTGAATGTGGAGATGGTCCAGTTGAGAATCTGCATGTTGCTGAATTGCAAATAATCTGTACAAAGGCCAGCACCTTTTCCACTTTGGCCTACTTTTGAGATCTGCACTCCTCAAAAAAAAAAAAAAAAGATAAAAAGCTTGCTACAAAAATGAGTTGCATTAGGAGGTAAGAAGCATGTTAAGGATTCAGCCAATGTCACTGAGGGAGTCCAGGTGCTTCCTGCAGAGAACTGAGCCAGGACGAGGCAAGCAGAGGGTCAGCAAATGTACTGAATATAATCAAGGCTTAGAAGCAGAGGCCGTTGGATTCCGTTATGCTGAATCCTTAAGTCACACCTTCAGCATCTCTACCCTCAAATGATAATATTAAGGATGAAGTTATTTTGGGGGCTCAGTGCGGGCCACGTGCTTGCAGCTTGGCATGCATATCACAATCCTGTGAGAAAAGTAGTGTTGTCCCACTTTAGAGTCAAGGAAACCGAAGCTACAGAGGTTGACAACTTACCCAAGGGCATGCGACTGGTAAAGGTTGACGTCATGTTTGTATCCTTTGGGTCTGGGGCCAGCGCCCGTGTAGAGGAGCTCACTGCACGTGGTCTCGTATCCCCGCAGTGAGCTTGGATCTCACATAGTCTCACGGGGGATGTTTGATCAGCTCAGTATCATTCCTTTAATGCAGTTCTTCTCACATTTTATTGTGCCTTTGAATTCTTTGGGGAATGCTTAAGTGTAGATTGGGTGTACAGTGGGTCCAGAGTAGGGACCCAAGACTCTGCATCCTAACAGGCTCCCTGGTGATGGGGATGCTGCTGGCACAGGCCCACGCTCTGAGACTGTAGCACGGCTCTAGGCAACAGTCAATCCTATTAAATCAACCTGCAGCCCACCGAGTCACAGCCACAGATACTTGCTTTGATTGGCCGGATGCAGCTGCTGTGTATTACCTTTCCAGGGTCAGTTCACTTAATTAATAAGCTGCATAAGCCATTCCATCAATTTGCCCGCTGTAGATGGAATTACAAAAAGAAACTGGTGTCTCTCCCTCTCTCCCTGATTTCTTTCATGCTCTGGAGCAGGCTGTGAAATAGGTAATTTATGCCAGCGGTTACAGATTACACGTTTATTTAGCTAACGGAGTGCAATAATAAGACCCCACAGGAGGCAAAACCTGTTGTCAGGTCTGTGGAATGCTAAACATCTCTGCCCAAATGTGGCAATTGTGCAGGTTTCGGTAGCCTCCTTAGGTGATTTCAGGTAGAAAGGCAATCAGTCCTCATGATATTAAATGGGAATCTGGGTGGTGACTGGTTGGTGTTCTCCTCAAAGGCTTCCCAGTTCTTTTAGATTGTATTTCTGGCCACATGGGAAAGCTGACCTGCGTGATTAATTCAGTCAGTGATGTATGTTGGGGTGGCTGCGGCAGCACCGATTACCTCCTTCCGCTGCGTGGGACTCAGGATGAAAGAGACTGGTCTTCTCCTCGGCTGTCTTGGCTGCTGCTGCTCTAAATTTCCAATCTGGTAATTCCCGACCGCATTTATTTTATACTGATGGAAGGGTGGTGTGAAACTATGGCTGTGTTAGTTGATTCCTGGAAACTGCGATCCCCAATCTTTTTGGCATCAGGGACTGGTTTTGTGGAAGACAACTTTTCCCTGGGTGGGTGGGGCGGAATGGGTGATTGTTTAAAGAGCATGCAACCTAAATCTCTCGAGTTCACACTTCACAGGAGGGTTCAAGCTCCTGCAAGAATCTAAGGCCGCTGCTGATCTCTGATAGGAGGCGGAGCTCGGGTGGTCATGTGATGGGGAGTGGCTATAAATACAGATGAAGCTTCACTCGCCCAGCAGCTCACCTGCTGCTGGGGGACCAGTGCCTAGCAGGCCATGGACCAGTACGGGTCTTTGGCCTGGAGGTTGGGGACCTCTGCCTTGGACATTTTTGTCTGTTTCTCTCCAGGCAGAGGTCTCAAAGTAACACCACTGGACAGATAGCACATGGGACCAAACCAGAGCAAAGCCTGTCTCTAGAGGAGACGAGAAATGGGGCGCTGTTGGCTCCTCCGTCAGGCTGGTAACCTTTATGAAGAGTATAAATGTAGACGCAGACCTTTGGACGGGTCTGGGACTCAAGCTTCCACATCATCCGCTTTCTGGCCCCTTCACCTCTGCGGGTGCTCTTCCTCTGTGCTTCAGCTTCAGCTTCAAGGCCGTGTTTCTTCCTTACCCTTCTGTCACTCACCGTGGCAGCTGAATATACTTCCTTCGCTTGTCTTGTCACTTAGTGCGTCCTCATAGACCCTGGCAGCGCTTCAGCCATCACTATCTGCACTGCCCAGAATGACTTTCTGAGGTGTGCCAGGGCTCGAGACATTGAGAAAATTGAATTGTTCCAGGCTTCATTACTTCTTCATTCACTCAGCTCTTCTGCCAATATTTTTTTCTTTTGCTTTTACTCCCTGCCCCCACCCTCCTTTCCCCCACAAGCCTAGAATACAAGGAGAGATTTTATTTACTTCTAATAATGGGTTTAGAGTGATATTTAATTTGGTAGCCTCAGTTTTTTCCACATTTCATCTTGGATCCAGCCAGGTATATCCCATCATATTCTGGTTTTTTCTCCCCACTTACTAACTCATTGTGTAATCCACAGAGTGGAAAGGTACTAACCCAAGCACTTTTATGTATAATATCTTGTGTGCGTGATAAATCACTTGTGTCAGACTCTTTGCAACCCCATGGACTGTAGCCTGCCAGGCTTCTCTGCCCATGAGTTTCCTGTGTATACTGTACTGAACCACTCCATGCCATGCCCTCCTCCAGGGGATCTTCCTGACTCAGGGATCAAACCTGCGTCTCTTACATCTCCTGCATTGGCAGATGGATTTTTTACCACTAGCATCACCTGGAAAGCTGGTGTAGTATCGCGCGCTCTCTCTTTTTTTTTTTTTTTTAAATATCAGATTCAAAGAACTGTTACTGATGCTGATCTCCTTATACATGTTCCCATGTGGATTAAATGAGAGTTTCTGGTGCATTTTCAGGAGTGGAATTGTGTCCTAGAGCAGGGGTCCCCAACTCCTGAGCCATTGACTGGTCTGTTAGGAACTGGGCCACATAGCAGGAGGTGAGCAGCTGGTGAGGGAGAAAGCTTTGTCTATATTCACAGCCCCTCCCCAATGCACTTTGGGATGATCTAACACCCCGCCAACCCTGGAAAAATTGTTTCTCGTGAAACCTGTCACTGGTGCCAAAAAGCTACTAAACAGTACCTGATGTTTTCCTCACGAGGATTGCTGTCTGTATATGCCCTGCTCATCTGGTGCCTGTTTCATTTGCACCCTATTCGTGACTGTGCTGCCTACTTACTTCCCCCACCACAGCAGTGAATGTTAAATTAATGTCTGTATAAATGTTAAATTAATGATGTAATCTTAAATCAGAACTTCACTGTGATATCTTATTAAAGGGGCAGTGAGGAGCATGCCCCTCTGCTGGGGTCCTGGTAACCATAAGCCAACCCGATGTCAGTTTCCTCTATAACTGGTAACATCTCTCTCCCCTCATTGTGAAAACTAGTGCCACGTCCTGCCACACATGGTGGGGTGTCGCTCCACGACCTTGCTTCAGGCACTTAAGGCCCCCGCCTCCATTAAACCTTTGTTGTCTATGATGCTGACTCTGGGCTCTTCAGTCTTGAAGCTGGGTGGGTGCACGGTTTGCAGGCCTGCAGGGTGCAGTCCACCATGTTGCCACTTGATATTCCTACTAGGAGTGTAAAAGATATTGCATTTTCTTACATCCCTGACAGTATTTGATAATATTTCAGTTGTCTCAGTTTTACCGGTTTGTAGGCTTCACTGGTGGCTCAGATGGTAAAGAATCTACCTGCAATGTGGAGAACCAGGTTTGATCCTTGGGTTGGGAAGATCCCCTGGAGGAGGAAATGGCAACCCACTCCAGTATTCTTACCTGGATAATCCCATGGATGGAGGAGCCTGGCAGGCTACAGCCTGTGGGGTTGCAAAGAGTTGGACAAAACTGAGCGACTAACCTATCAACTCATAAGGATATACACTGGTATCTGTCTTTTCAAATATTATTATACTGTTTTACTTCTCAGCACTTTTTAACTTCTTGGTGAAATATAATAAACCTAAGAAAAAGATAGATGTCCTAAGTATACAGCAAATTAAAATTTTAGGACAGAACACACTTGTGTAACTAACCTTGAACAAAAGTCTTATTTTTGTTTTAATTTATGTTTCTCTGATTATTGCTACCATTGAATTCCCTTATATTGCCTATTTGGAACCTTATTTCATATCCTTCGCTCAGTGTCTGTTGAATTCCTTCTTTTTCTCTTTCTGCTGTACAAGGTTTCTTTTACATTCCAGAAGTTAGTTGTTTGTTTTGTATGTTACAAATGTCTCTTGATGGCCTCCTTGGGTCTTTAGGTGTTTTTAATGTGTAAGTACTGTTTTAGATGGAGAATGAGAGAGATTTGTGTTTCAAAAACTAGTGTGCACCCATGAAAACCTAGGGGCCTAATCTTTAAAGCAAAAAACCTTTCCACCTCATCATAATGAAAACTGTGCAAACTCTGAGTAGCAGACAGATTGTATAGTGATTTGTTTGGTCATTGTTGTTCAGTCATTAAGTCATGTCTGACCTTTTACAACCCCATGGACTAAAGCACGTCAGGCTCCTCTTTCCTCCACTGTCTCCTAGAATTTGCTCAAATTCATGTCCATAGAGTCCATAGGTACTATCTTATCATCTCACTCGCTGGCATCCCCTTCTTTTGCTTTCAGTTTTTCCCAACATCAGGGACTTTTCCAGTGAGTTGGCTCTTTGCATCAGTTGGCCAAAGTACTGAAGCTCCAGCTTCAGCATCAGTCCTTCCAATGAATATTTAGGGTTGATTTCCTTTAGGACGGATTGGTTTGATATCCTTGCTATCCCTTGAAAGGGACCCTCAAAAGTCTTCTCCAGCACCACAATTGAAAGCACCGATTCTTTGGTGTTCAGCCTTCTTTATGATCCAACTCTGACATCTGTACATGTATTCTGTACTCCAGTATTCTTGCCTGGACAATTCCATTGGCAGAGGAGCCTGGTGGGCTTACAGTCCATGCAGTCGCAAAGAGATGGATACGACTTAGCGAATAAACAACAGTGACAACTCTTCATATAAGTTAAGTAAGCAGGGTGATTATATAGTTTTGTCATACTCTTTTCCCAGATTTGGTTGTAAAGTTTAAAAAAAAGACCATCCTTATGGATTTTTCCAGAAAAAGTATAGAGAAAAAATGGACAAAAACCTAAACTTCAGCTGATTCAGTGTAACACCTGTTGCTCTTCCTTTTCATGAAATTAAGTCTTCTCCTTGGCAAATGTAATTGCTTTACTTTAATCCTATTTCTCTCCCTTCTCTTCACTCAGGGGTCTCTGATTGACAGCTTGATGGCCACTAAATGGGTTTTCTTAGAATTAGATCCAAGTGAGTCCACTAAATTAATTGAAAGGGCTGTGGATTTCAGATCACCTGTTCCTCAGCTGTCTTAAAGTTACACGCATGTCAGATAGTCTACTGGGTTTAATTTACTTTCTTTTTTGAAACCAAACCATCAATCAGATTTGTAGAATATAGAAGAAAAAGGCAACGTTTAATTGGAAACTGAGCAAGGACAGACCCCTTGGATGCCAGAGCAACTTTGACTTTGGTGCTTCCAGTGGGAAGTAGTACCCATGTCCGAGGAATGCTGTCAGCAGCCTAACATTACTAGATGAGCTCTGAAGAGAGAGCTGCCTTGCCCGAGATATAACAAGTAGTGTTTGCAGAGTTCAAGAGCATCTCTCATTCACAAATGGAAGGCTGCTAGGCGTAAATGCAGACTGCACCAGGGAGCCAGCACATGCTGAAATCGCTAAGGAGTAAAAACACAATTTCTGTCCTAAGGTCTATAGAGTTTGTTTATTTAGCTGGGCTTCCATTCCTTCCAAACACACTGATAGAGATTGGCACACCTGCCTTTAAAAAATGCCAGCAACAAGTGCCAGCTCCAAGAAGTGAAGGGGATTGAGACAATTCATTTATTTCTAGAAATGCTGTTTTAAAAAAATTTTTATGAATGATATGTCTATAATCACTCATATTTTCAAGTCTTGAAAAAGACTAAACATTTTGAGTTGGGTAATGCTAGTATCTATCGTTTTTAAGCTCTGATTATGATGTCTTTTGTTTCTGTTAAGTATCATATGGGCCTTGTTCTTATTTGTATTTTGTACTGCCTGCTCCCTCTCCACTGTGAGCTGTCACAATAAGCCTGAGAATTCTTTGAGGACTGGAGTAATGTGTGGTTTTCAATAGAGAACTTTAATCTGCTCCTATAAAGTGCCTTGAGATACTATACATCAAAAATGACTATAAATTAAATCCTTTAATTACATTGGACTGTTTTAATTACTTTGTACTGTTCAGGTAATTCATTTGACTTCCCTCTTCTCTATCCTGCAACTTTATCAAATTCATTGATGACCTCAAGTGGTTTTGGTAGCATCTTTAGGATTTTCTGTGTATAGTATCAAGTCATCTGCAAACACTGACAGTTTTCTTTCTTTCCTATTTGGACTGCTTTTCTTTCTTTTTTCTTCTCTGATTGCCATGGCTAGGACTTCCAAAACTATGTTGAATAATAATGGTTAAGAGTGGGCACCCTTGTCTTGTTTCTGATCTTAGAGAAAATGCTTTCAGTTTTTCACTGTTGAGAATGATGTTAGCTGTGGGTTTGTCAAATATGGCCTTTATTATGTTGAAGTATGTTCCCTCTATGCCCACTTTCTAGAGTTTGTTTTTTTAATCACAAATGGGTGTTGAATTTTGTCTACATCTATTAGGATTATCATGTGGTTTTTGTCTTTCAATTTGTTTATATGGTGTATCGCATTGATTTATGTATATTGAAGAATCCTCATTGTCCCTGGGATAAACCTCACTTGATCATGGTGTGTGATCCTTTTAATGTATTGTTGGGTTCAGCTTGTTAGTATTTTGTTGAGGAATTTTGCGTCTTTGTTCATCAGTGGTATTGGCCTATAATTTTCTTTTTTGTGTGATATCTTTGTCTAGTATCAGGGTGATGGGGGCCTCATAGAATGAGCTTGGGAGTGTTCTTCTGCAGTTTTTTGAAGAGTTTGAGAGGAATAGGTGTTAACTCTTCTCTGGATGTTTGATAGAATTCACCTGTGAAGCCATCTGATTCTGGACTTCTGATTGTTGGAAGTTTTTAAATCACAGTTTCAATTTAACTAGTTTTGGTGAGTCTGTTCATATTTTCTGTTTCTTCCTGGTTCAGTCTTGAAAGTTGTGCCTTTCTAAGAACTTGACCTTTTCTTCTAGGTTGTCCATTTTATTGGTGTATAGTTTCTTATAGTAGTCTCTTATGATTCTTTGCATTTCTGTGGTGTCCACTGTAACATCTCCTTTTTTTATTTCTGATTTTATTGATTTGAGTCATTACCCCCTCCACCTTCTTTTGGATGATGAGTTTGGCTAAAGGTTTATCAATTTTGTTAATCTTCTCAAAGAACCAGCTTTTAGTTTCATTGATCTTTCTATTGCTTTCTTCATCTCTATTTCATTTGTTTCTGCTCTGATCTTGTGATTTCCTTCCTTCTACTAACTTTGGGTTTTGTTTGTTCTTTGTCTAGTTTTAGGTGTAAGGTTAGGTTGTTTCTTTGAGATTCTTCTTGTTTCTGGAAGTAAAATTGTAATACTATGAACTTCCCCTTCCTCTTCTCTGAAGTACTTGCTTATCTATCCATTATTTTTCTACTGAATTTTTTGTCTTTTATATAGACACTCAACTATTTAAGATAAGAATAATATTTCTTTGAGTACAGCACAGCAATATTTTTTTTAGTATGTGACATGTCTTAATTTTCCTTACACTATTTTTTCAGTAATGGAGGTCATTCATTTAATAGTCAAATTTGAGTATTTCTCCATTTTGTTTAAGGATTGCTTCTTTACAGTTATGTTAAAAAGATAATTCATATTTTAAAATTTTATAATTTTAAATATGTTAATTTTAAATTATAAAATTTTACAATTTTGTCCTGCACATTTAAGCAGTTTATTCACAAAAATGTTTGTAAAAAGTAGTCATTGCAATGTTATTTTTCCCCATATGTGTAGCTAATGTATTTAGAATTGTTCACTGAGTAGTATATCCTTTCCCCTTTTATCTGAAATACTAGTGTTATGCTAAGTTTCTATATTGCCATCAGGTTGTTCCTGGAATTTTACTCTGTTCTATTGGTCTGTTTGTTTATTACCAAGTCAAAATCTTGCTGGTTTTATTAATGGCCTTTAAAACTACTCCGTTAATAAATTTTTTTGTTAATCTTTGTCTTGTTCCCTATCTAGTCATTTTTCTTTTTTTTTTCTTTTTTTTTCTTTTTTAATTGTTTGTTTTTGCCATACATTGTCATGATATCACCATGGGTTTACATATGCTTCCCCTCCGGAACCCCCCTCCCTCTTCCCTCCCCCCCCCCCGGGAAATCTCGCTGCACCAGCCCCGAGCATCAATCCTGGGCTGGCGATTGATTAGACACATGACAATTAACATGCTTCAATGCCCTTCTCCCATCTCATCCCACCCTTACCCTCATCCACAAAGTCCACGAGTCTATTCTATACATCTGCGTTCCTTTTGCTGTCTCGTATGTTGGGTTCTCGTTACCGTCTTTCTAAATTCCATATATATGCGTTAATATACTGTATTGTTGTTTTTGCTTCTGGCTTACTTCACTCTGGATAATGGGCTCCAGTTTCGTCCATCTGAGTAGAATTGCTTCAAATGAAATTTTTTTTAATGCTGAGTAATATTCCATTGTGTATATGTACCACAGCTTTCTTATCCATTCGTCAGTTGATGGGCATCTAGGTTGCTTCCATGTCCTGGCTATTGTAAACAATGCAGCGATGAACATTGGGGTACACGTGGGTCTTTCAATTCGGGTTTCCTTGGTGTATATGCCCAGCAGTGGGATTGCTGGGTCATATGGCAGGTCTATTTGCAGCTTTTTAAGGAACCTCCACACTGTTTTCCATAGTGGCTGTACTAGTTTGCATTCCCACCAACAGTGTAAGAGGGTTCCCTTTTCTCCACATCCTCTCCAGCATTTATTGCTTGTAGACTTTTGGATGGCAGCCATTCTGACTGGTGTAAAGTGGTACCTCATTGTGGTTTTGATTTGCATTTCTCTGATAATGAGTGATGTTGAGCATCTTTTCATGTGTTTGTTAGCCATTTTTATATCTTCTTTGGAGAAATGTCTGTTAAGTTCTTTGGCCCACTTTTTAATTGGGTTGTTTATTTTTCTAGAATGGAGCTGCAGGAGTTGTTTGTATATTTTTGAGATTAATTGTTTGTCTGTTGTTTCATTGGCTATTATTTTCTCCCATTCTGAAGGCTGTCTTTTCACCTTGCTTATAGTTTCCTTTGTTGTGCAGAAGCTTTTAATTTTAATTAGGTCCCATTTGTTTATTCGTGTTTTTATTTCCAATATTCTGGGAGGTGGGTCATGGAGTATCCCGCTTTGGGTTATGGCAGAGAGTGTTTTGCCTATGTTATCCTCTAGGAGTTTTATAGTTTCTGGTCTTATGCTTAGATCTTTGATCCATTTTGAGTTTATCTTTGTGTATGGTGTTAGAAAGTGATCTAGTTTCATTCTTTTACAAGTGGCTGTCCAGTTTTCCCAGCACCACTTGTTAAAGAGGTTGTCTTTTCTCCATTGTATATTCTTGCCTCCTTTGTCAAAGATAAGGTGTCCATAGATGCATGGATTTATCTCTGGGCTCTCTATTCTGTTCCATTGATCTATGTTTCTGTCTTTGTGCCAGTACCATGCTGTCTTAATGACTGTGGATTTGTAGTATAGCCTAAAGTCCGGTAGGTTGATTCCGCCCGTTCCATTCTTCTTTCTCAAGATTGCTTTGGCTATACGAGGTTTTTTGTATTTCCATACAAATTGAGAAATTATTTGTTCTAATTCTTTGAAAAAGACCTCTGGTAGCTTGATAGGAATTGCATTGAATCTATAGATTGCTTTGGGTAGTATACTCATTTTTACTATATTGATTCTTCCAATCCACGAACACGGCACATTTCTCCATCTGTTTGTGTCCTCCTTGATTTGTTTCATCAGTGTTTTATAGTTTTCTATATACAAGTCTTTTGATTCTTTAGGTAGAAATACTCCTAAGTATTTTATTCTTTTTGTTTCGGTGGTGAATGGAATTGTTTCCTTAATTTCTCTTTCTGATTTCTCACTGTTAGTGTATAGGAATGCCAGGGATTTCTGTGTGTTGATTTTGTATCCTGAAACTTTGCTATATTCACTGATTAGCTCTAGTAATTTTCTCGTAGAGTCTTTAGGGTTTTCAATATAGAGGATCATGTCATCTGCAAACAGAGAGAGTTTTACTTCTTCTTTTCCAATCTGGATTCCTTTGATTTCTTTATCTGCTCTGATTGCTGTGGCCAAGACTTCCAAGACTATGTTGAAAAGTAGTGGTGAGAGTGGGCACCCTTGTCTTGTTCCTGATTTCAGGGGGAATGCTTTCAGCTTTTCACCATTGAGGATAATGTTTGCTGTGGGTTTGTCATATATAGCTTTTATTATGTTGAGGTATGTTCCTTCTATTCCTACTTTTTGGAGGGTTTTTATCATAAATGGATGTTGAATTTTGTCAAAGGCTTTCTCTGCATCTATTGAGATAATCATGTGATTTTTATTTTTCAGTTTGTTAATGTGGTGTATTACATTGATTGATTTACGAATATTGAAGAATTCTTGCATCCCTGGGATAAAGCCTACTTGATCATGATGTATGATCTTTTTGATGTGTTGTTCGATTCTATTTGCTAGAATTTTGTTGAGGATTTTTGCATCTAAGTTCATCAGTGATATTGGCCTGTAGTTTTCTTTTTTTGGGGCATCTTTGTCGGGTTTTGGAATTAGGGTGATGGTGGCCTCATAGAATGAGTTTGGAAGTTTACCTTCCTCTGCAATTTTCTGGAAGAGTTTGAGTAGAATAGGTGTTAGCTCTTCTCTAAATTTTTGGTAGAATTCAGCTGTGAAGCCATCTGGTCCTGGGCTTTTGTTTTTTGGAAGATTTCTGATTACGGTTTCAATTTTCGTGCTTGTGATGGGTCTATTAAGATTATCTATCTCTTCCTGGTTTAGTCTTGGAAAGTTGTACTTTTCTAGGAATTTGTCCATTTCATCCAGGTTGTCCAGTATGTTTGCATATAGTTGCTGATAATAGTCTCTTATGATCCTTTGTATTTCTGTGTTTTCTGTTGTGATCTCTCCGTTTTCATTTCTAATTCTGTTGATTTGGTTCTTCTCCCTTTGTTTCTTGATGAGTCTGGCTAATGGTTTGTCAATTTTATTTATCTTCTCAAAGAACCAGCTTTTGGCTTGGTTGATTTTTGCTATGGTCACTTTTGTTTCCTTTGCATTTATTTCTGCCCTGATCTTTAAGATTTCTTTCCTTCTACTAGACCTGGGCTTCTGCATCTCTTCCTTTTCTAGTTGCTTTAGGTGTAAAGTAAGGTCATTTGTTTGATTTTTTTCTTGTTTCCTGAGGTGAGCTTGTATAGCTATGAACTTTCCCCTTAGCATTGCTTTCACAGTGTCCCATAGGTTTTGGGCTGTTGTGTTTTCATTTTCATTCGTTTCCATGCATAACTGAATTTCATTTTTGATTTCTTCTGTGATTTGTTGGTTATTCAGCAGTGTGTTGTTGAGCCTCCATATGTTGGAAGTTTTGAAAGGTTTTCTCCTATAATTGATATCTAATCTCACTGCATTGTAGTCAGAAAAGATGCTTGGGATGATTTCAATATTTTTTAATTTACCAAGGCTCGATTTATGGCCCAGGATGTGATCTATCCTGGAGAAGGTCCCGTGTGCACTTGAGAAAAAGGTGAAATTCCTTGTTTTGGGGTGGAATGACCTATAGATATCAATTAGGTCTAGTTGATCTATTGTATCATTTAAAGTTTGAATTTCCTTGTTACTTTTCTGTCTAGTTGATCTATCCATTGGTGTGAGTCGTGTATTAAAGTCTCCCACTATTATTGTGTTGTTGTTGATTTCCCCTTTCATACTTGTTAGCATTTGCCTTACATATTGTGGAGCTCCTATGTCAGGTGCATAAATATTTATAATTGTTATTTCTTCTTCCTGGATTGATCCTTTGATCATTATGTAATGTCCATCTTTATCTCTTTTCACTGCCTTTATTTTAAAGTCTACTTTATCTGATATGAGTATTGCCACTCCTGCTTTCTTTTGGTCTTTATTCGCATGGAATATCTTTTTCCAGCCTTTAACTTTCAGTCTATATGTGTCCCTAGGT
>ML660201.1:7702858-7785509 GCA_007570785.1 Antilocapra americana | reverse complement strand
AAAAAAAAAAGGGGGGTATAAAAAAGTTTTAAAAATTTAAAAGATGTTCCTAGTACAGTTATAACTAAGGCTTTCTCTGGTGCTGGTGCGTACGGCGAGGGGTCGGTTTATTTTTCAGACAATTCCTTGGGTCTGGCTTGTACTTCTCATGGTCTATAGACTCCAAAGCTGTTGCCTCTGCTAGCTTAAGCGTCTTCTGTTTGCTGGTCTTTTATGTGTCTATTCAGCGCTCTGGAGTTTGCCCTGCTCCTGCTGAGTTCGCTTCCCCCGCCCCTTCTGCTCAGCTCTCTGTTGTCCGCCGCTGCTTCCCTGTGCCTTCCAGCCAGAAATGTAGCTTGCAGGGCTTAATTATTAATCTGCTTTTACTCCCAGCTATCTTGCTCTCCAAGATTCACCGCAAATCCGCCCGAGAGAATGCTCCCTGGTATTCGGAAACCTTTCTCCTCTTTTTTTTTTTTTCCTCTTTATTCCAGACTCCCCTTCTGGGACGGATCCCCGCCCCCAACTCTGTCTCTCCCTTTACTTTTTTCTCTCTCTTTTTTCTTTTGTCCTACCTCCTCTCGTCAGCAATGGGCCGTCCCTTCAGATGCCCGATGTCCTCTGCCAGCATTTAGATCCTGTTTTATGGAGTTTGCGCGGTCTTTAAAAGTTCTTTTGGTGTATTTATTGGGGAGAGAGTGGTTTCCCCGTCGTATTCCTCCGCCATCTTAGTTCCCCTCCCTCCTATCTAGTCATTTTTCTTTAGTACTTCTCTTTTTATTTTTTGGCTTTGGCTTTGTTTTTCTCCTATATTTTAGACTCATCTTGTCAAGTTTTGTTAGTCATCTGTTAACTCTTCTGTTGAAATAGATTGAACCTTAGGTTGATTGTGAGAATACTGACGTCTCTACTTTGTCTTCCAGTCCCTGACCATAGTATGTTTCTCCTTTTATTTAGGTCTACTTAACTGTTTTTCAAAAACATATAATTTTATCTCACAAAGGATGATACGTCTTGTGTTATATACGTAGATATCTTCATGGGTTGCCTGATGTTTGAAACATGTTGTGTTTCTGCTAATTTAAATACAGCTTTGTTCCGCTGCTTCTTACCTGTCAATTTGTTGATAACTTTGCTTTCATTATACCTGATTAAAAATTTGTGAGATTTTAGTCTATAAAAATTTGATATATTTTTTCCTCCAAGAGTAAGGCTTTTTTTTTTTTGTTTTTACAAAATATTGACAATTAAAAGCATACGACTATAATAACTTACATAACCAAGGACTAAAAAGGTGGTTGTGTGAACAGTAGGACAGTAGGGGCCTATAGTGTAACTAAATTGAACACCTCTCCTTCAGTGATGTTTAAAAATTAGTCATTATATGACAGTCTCTAGTTATAAAAATAGTGGGAAGGAGGAATAAGTTGGGAGATTGGAAATGACATATATGCATTATTATATATAAAACAGATGACTACATAAGGACCTTGGGCTTCCCTGAGCTCAGTTGGTAAAGAATCCGCCTGCAATGCTGGAGACCCTGGTTCAACTCCTGAATTGGGAAGATCCCCTGGAGAAGGGAAAGGCTACCCACTCCAGTATTCTGGCCTGGAGAATTCCATGGACTGTATAGTCCCTGGGGTCACGAAGAGTTGGACGGGACTGAGTGACTTTCACTTTCACTTTCTTTCACTTAAGGATAGATTTACTGTATAGCACAGGGAGCTCTACTCAGTACTCTGTAATGACCTATATGGGAAAAGACTAAAATAGAGAGATGTATGTATTGATATAGATATAATAGTTAGGAGAAGCCTGGGTATGAGATTTTTAACTGAAAATTTTCTAAACCCAGAATGAAGGCACATACTCAGAAGGCCCACCGTCTTTCTGCCTTAGGCTGCTCACTTCATCAGATCACCCATAGCTTACCTATGCAGTATCAGAAAGCATAAAATGAAGCCCAGCACCAAATATCCACATTGTCATGCTGCCTTCTTTTCTTTTTGTCATGTGAAGTTGCTACCTCTGGACCTCAGGATGCACAGCCAGGTCCTTTGATAGTTTCTTCTAGCAGTTTCCAAAATTCAGAAATTTAAAGGAGAGAATGCAAAGCTCTCAGTGTTTTGGCACATATTTCTTCGTTCTTATTTTGAAATACAAAATAAAAGTAAATGGTGCACCACGGGATTCCACAGGCTTCCCAGGTGGTGCTAGTGATAAAGAACCCGCCTGCCAATGCAGCAGATGTAAGAGACCCGGGTTCAATCTCTGGGTTGGGAAGATCCCCTGGAGGAGGAAATGGCAACCCAGTCCAGTATTCTTGCCTGGAGAATCCCATGGTCAAAGAAGCCTGGTGGGCTACAGTCCATGGGGTCTCAAAGAGTCGGCCACAACTCAAGTGACTTAGCATGCAGGGATTCCATCTTGCATCTTGGCCTACTTTGCCATCCTGCTTTCCTTTCCTGTCTCCAGCTCCTGATCCTTCCACATACCCAGGCATTCACAAATACTATCCTTCTGGCTCAGCACTTTTCGATTTTCTCCAAGTAGATGTTCTCAGCTGACTGTCTTGGCTCCTTCCTGAAATAGCTGCGTTTGATCTTAAATTACTGAAATTTATGGCTGAAACATCTAAGTCCATTTGATGTTGTGGATCCTTCTCAGCAAGAGCTTAAGAAGAAAACTTTAAATGGGGAATAAAAATATGATTATGTATGATTTGTTTAAATTAAAGGAACCTCCCCTAGGATTCCTGAGGAGATGTACCACTTCCCTGAGATTGGCTCCTGCTCATAAATGAAGCTCAATTTATTACTTGTAGCCTTGGTTTTTCTGATGCTAAGTTGAGTACTGGAGAGCTAATAGTAACAACACATCAAAAACCTAAAACCAATCCAAGTTTTTGCTGCAGAAATTCAGAGTTGAGGAGAAGTAGTACAAGAATGTTCAGCAAATATTCAGGGTCTTAGGGAATTAAAGGTGATATTATTCCCAAGGACAGCTTAACGTCAGGTTGAAAATTTTAAACTTATTTTAGTAGCTTCAGTTCATCTTAGAATACTGATTTTCCCACTTTTAGCATAGCTCAGCAGTTTTGGAGGGGGGAATCTAAACCAGAAGTAATTCTTTTTTCTCTTTCTGCTTTTCTAATGCAGTGTGAACTTAGACTGTGATTTTTAGATGTCAAATGTTCTGACTTGATTTTGTATTAATGATCTCTTTTTTAATGTTGCATTTCTGTTATTTTCAGCAAATATTTACTGAGTGCCTCCTCTGTATCAGGCACTTCTGTAGTTGCCAGGTAGAGAGAAAATTGAGACATTGTTCTGCTCTTAAAAAGATACAGTCTAAGAAGAACCATTCAACATTTAGTCCTTACGTATTTAGAACTGGATTTGTGAGGGAAAATATTTTTTTTAGCATTAGAAAACAATGCCCAGCTTATGAGACACTGAAGTTAGCATGCACCTAAAATTGTTTTAAATCTTCTGCAGTAAATAAACCTGGCTAGCCCCAATTCTAGGTTTTGAAAATACAATGGAGGTGCATCCAGCCCTGGTCCCAGAGTCAACTGGAGAGGTGAATACCTGAACAGACCTTTGTGTAATACAAGGGGAGTCCTTTCCAGCTTAGGATGGGCCAAGTAAGATTTCACAGAGGAGATATCATTTGAACGGAGAGAATGAAAGTGTAGAGTGCATTCAGGAAAGGCAAGATTTTCCACGTGAACATTTCATAGGGAAAGGACAAAAGGAGGCTGGTAAAATCGCAGGGGCCAGCCCCGCATTTTCTGAAGAATTACATGAAATTCTACTGAATGATAGAAAGTGAATGTCTAGAATAAGGTTCTTTTTTTATGAGAATATGTTTCTCCCCATAGATAAGTATTTCAAACAGTGCTTGACTCACAGAAATAGACTGGAACATTCTGTCTCCAGTGAAGGAGAAACTGACTTCTAAACCGCTTTTAATGTCAAATAACATTTTGTAGCTGTCTGCCTGCGTGCATGAACTGCCAACTCTCATTCATGTTTCCCTGCTCCTTGGGGTCTCTGTTTAGAGACTGTGATCCTACAACCAGTAGCTCCTTCTGAGGAAGATGAAGACCAGGTGCCAACTGGAGACTGCGTGAGTCCCTTTGCTGTCACCTTTCTGTTCATTTTATTTCAATAAATAAAGCTTCCTAGTCCAAGGAAGAAAGCTTTGATCACTTGAAGTCCCCTCAGAGACTGAAAATGGCACTGAAGTTGCTTTTGTGTGGAAATAATAAATATAACTGCTCTAGTCACAGAAAGCATGCCCAGTGAGCAATGCAGGGACCCAGCTGTCCCTGACACCCCCGTTTATAAATTACTTGGGAAAGGAAATGAGGGAGGAAGTGACAAGAAAGGCCAAACAGTTAGAAACTGAGGAGCAAGAACAGAAAAGCTTAGCAGATACTTTGCAAAATTATACCTGGGGGAAGAATCATAGCGTTTTAGTATAGTTGAATTGACAAGACAGAATGGAACCAGCTCATAGCAAGCCTTTTAAAACCTAAGTTTACTTTTTTCCCCCAATGAAATTATCAGCATTGTTTTTTCACAATATTCAAGAATGACAAGTATCAGTGTATTTATCAAGCAAAAACTCAGCATTTTAAAATGATTAATAATTCAATACAGAGAATCTGCTTATATAACAGGCACTGGAGGTGAACAAGGCAGATCCTGTACTTCAGTAGGCTTGCAGCTGAATAGGAAGTAAGAGAGACACTCACTCATCCATGCACTTAATATTTATTACACCTAGAAGACTCTTTTTTAAGAAGGGCGGTTGTATCAGGGATTATAAAAACAATAGGTTTTTCTGCCTACGAGGAGTTACATTCTAAAGACCAAAAAAAAAGATAAACGTAGCATCAAGTAAAACCCCACAGGAGATGGTTGCAAATTAGTGGCAAATGCTAAAGCAGAAATTTAAAAAGAGAATGACTGGGTAGAGAGAAGTGAGGCCGCTGAGTAGGTGGTCAGGAAAGTTCCTTTGAGAAGATATTTGGGTTTTGACTTGAAAGATTGGAAATAATCACTTACACAAAGCTGTTGGGAAAGTGTCTGCGGAAGTCAGAGTTGATAGAATGTGAAGAGTAAACTAGCTTGGCATGTTTGCAGAACAGAAAGAAGCTATAGAAGTTAGGATTTGGAGAATAAAGAGTTTCAGGAGAATTTTAGAGAAGTAGCTAGAGATCTGTTCATGTAGAGTCTGGATCTGCTGAGAAATATATTTTTTTCAAGCTCTGTTGAGATATAATTGACATAGAACATTATGTAAGTTAAAGTTATATTGTGAGTTGATACCACAGTAGGGTTAATTAACACATCTTCACCTCACATAATTATCTTTTTTTCTTTGTTATGGTGAGAACATTAGAACTCTGCTCTCACAGCAACTTCCAGGTATATGATACAGTAATATTAACTGTAGTCACCATGCAGTACCTTGGATCCCTGGAACTTATCCATCTTGTAACTGGAAAATTTATATCCTTTGACTAACATCTCTTCATTTTCCCAACCTCTTAGCCCCTGGAAACCACTGTTATACTCTGGGTTTGATGTTTTTTATATTTCACACAGAATTCAGTGAAATTGAAAACAGTGGAGAAAACTAATAAGACAAAAAGCTGTCTCTTGGAAAACAAATAAAACACTGGGGGACTTCTGTGATGGTCCAGTGGTTACAACTTAACCTTTCAGTGTGGGGAGTGCAGGTTTGATCCCTAGTCAGGGAGCTAGGACCCCACATGCCTCATGCCATAAAAAAATATCCAAAACATAGAACAGAAATGATATTGTAACAAATTCGATAAAAGACTTTAAAAGTGGTCCACATCAAAAAACATCTTTAAAATAAAATCGAGAAACCTCTGGCTTGACTGACAAGGAAAAAGAGCATAAGACACCAATCACCAATATCAGGAATAAAACAGATGGTATCACAACAGATCCTGAAGTTATCAAAAGATAATAAGCGAATACTAGGAACTATCTGGGGGCTTCCCAGGTGGCTCAGTGGTAAAGAATCCACCTGCCAATGCAGGAGCTGCAGGAGATGGGGGTTCGATCCCTGGGTTGGAAAGATCCCCTGGAGGAGGAAATGGCAGCCCATTCTATTAGTTTTGCTGAGATAATCCCATGGACAGAGGAACCTGGTGGGCTGCAGCCCATGGGGTCACAAAGACTCAGGGATACAATTGAGTGATTGAGCACACACAAACTATTTTAATTCCTGATTTTACAACTTAGAAAAAATGGACCAACTCTTTACTTAAAAACTACAGACTACTAAAAGTCAACCAAGTGAAATAAATAGCTCAGATTACTATACATCTACTTAAGGCAAAAGAAGAGGGGGGCAGCAGAGGATGAGATGGTTAGAAAGCATCACCAATTCATTGGACTTGAATTTGCGCAAACTCCAGGAGATAGTGGAGGACAGAGAAGCCTGGCCTTCTCTAGTCCATGGGGTTGCAAAGAGTCGGACACAACTTAGTCTCTGAACAGCAACAACAATTAAAGAAGCTGAATTTTCACTTAAAAATCTCCCCAAAATGAAATATCCAGACCCAGACAGTTTCATTGGAGAATTTTACCAAACATTTAAAGACACATTTAATTAACACTTAATTCTACGTAATTATTTCCAGAAGATGGAAGAGTATGGAGCACTTCCTAACTGATTTTATGAAACCAGAATTTTCCTTACATCAGAACCAAAGACAGCCTAAAACAATACAAACTACACATGAATATTTCTAATGTCCTTAGATATACAAATTCTTGAAAAATTTAGCAAATTAAATCCAAAAATATGTAAAATATGCTCAAGATCAAGTATGACTTTGGCCAGATATGCAAGGCTGGCTCACCATTCAAAACTCATGTAGGAATTATGGATGGAGAAGAAGGGGACCCAGGTAGCTGTAAGGCAGTAGCGAAGAAGCCTCCTAGTAATGGTACACATGGGAATCTTGTTTGCAATGGTGGTTATAGGAAACAATGCATGAAACAGTTGTGTAGGGCTACACACACACACACACACACGAGCATTTATGAGTGATGAATTTTGAGTAAGCTCTCTGTATTTTAAAGGGATATTTTAATGCATTTTTATTGTTGTGACAAGAGGAAATACATGTTGGTAATGGGACAGGCAATGTGTAAAGGAAGAGTAGCAAAGATTATTCAGAAATTGAAATCACAAAGCTTCATATGAAGAAAGCACAAGAAATCTCAACCACGATAAAAAGAAAAAAATCCACACTTAGAGGCATAGTAACGAGACTGCAAAAAAAAAAAAAAAAAGATGATCTAAGCAGCCATTAAAAAAAAAAATCATCTAAAGAGAAATAAGACAGCTGCTTTCTCAGGAGCAAAACAGAGTGTAAAAGATAAGTCAGTGATATATCACAGAAGTGCTGAAGGAAACCAAACATTGTTCAAAGAGGACAAAATAAAGAAATGTCAGAGAAACAGAAATGAGTTTATTACCCAACAAATTTCATGGAAGGGATTCCAGAAAAGAAGAAAATAATCATAAAAGTATTCTACAACACAAAATAAAAGGTGAGGCAAAGACTCCATGGGTTACAAGCACTGACAGTATAGAAGAATGTTTTTTAATGTCTAATTTACAGGGTTACAGAAAATACACATTTTTAATGTCTTGATTCCTTGATAACCAGAATTAACACAAAGTTAACAATGAAAGGCAGTATTTGGAGTTAAAACTGACTAAAACTCTTGTTTGTTTAGGAAGAGTATAAATATATTGATTTGATTGATTTTTAAGTTATGTACGGTAATCAAAAGTAATCATTAAAGAAATATAAAGTGAACTGAAAATTTCCAAACCAGTGAAGAAGAAGAAAAGTGGAAAAATATTTAAAACTTCAGTATAGTAAAGTAAAGGGAAAATTTTGAAAAACTGAAGGTGAAAGGAAAGAAGAAACATGCAAATATTGCTGTTGTCACAATAATAAAAATGCATTAAAATGTCCTATTCAAAGATACAGATTGTCAGATAAGCTAACAAAAAAATATAGCTATATGCATGTTTAGAGATGTGTATTATATAAAATGGAAGGACAAAGAAAGTCATAGAGAAAGAAGAAAGATGTATAGAGGTGTTAATGGGCTAAGGAATTTGGACAAGCCATCCTAGAGAGAATGGTTTAAAAAGCTGTGGGACTTCTGGCACAATGGAGTGAGAATTTTGTAAAAGCCACTTGCCCAGAATGCATCTGAGAAGTTGGAAAAATTGGTCCCAAACAACCACAGTAATGCTCAGAAATTCAACTAAAGACATGCAGCAAAATAATGTGTTTATGAAAAACTACTGAACTTGAGTACAGACTATGAGTGTGTGGCATGCTTGCATGGAGCCTCCTTCCTCAACCAAATATAGTCAGGAGGGCTTTTTCATCCCAGCAGGTGGGCTTGGAACAATAAAAAGAATCCAGTTGTTCTCCCTTCTAAACCCAAGACGCTGTCAGCTGTCCTGGCTGGCTTCTAAGTCCTGCTCTTTCTTCTAAATTCAACAAAAGTCTTTGGGGGAAAAGGAGCTACAAAGGACAGTCTTACCCATCTGAGTTTCTGTTTTTTCCTAGCTCTTTTGTTCTGGCAGTTTGTCACAGGTTTGTAATCAATCCAGTCACTTTCAGGCTTTATTTCTAGTGGTTCTAATCATTCTTAGCAAGAGAGTTGGTCTAATTTGCCCAGGCTGCCATTACCAGAAGTGGAAGTCCCTAATACCCCAGTGACAGTGTTCAGAGCCCCTGAGCAGGGTGGAACTTCTCTATGAAATGTACAAGCATGACTTCTCAAGGTCAGAGCATTTAGGTCATCATCTGAAACATCCAAGTTAGGATGCTCACCATTTTCTTAGGGTTCTTATCATCTTCATGATGAGTCCTTTGGGAATTCATGTGATTGACTGGCCATGTGAATCATTTGGGAATCATTAAGCCCGAAATAGTCATTGAAATGTCCATTATCCATAGGTACCACTGTAGAGTAACCAGAAAGAGCCAGATGAGGGACTTTCAGCTTTAGAAGCTATTTAAAGGGAAAATTTAAGGAACAGTGAGAGAAGTGGCTTTGATAAGCTTCAAAGAGGCACTTGAAAGAAATGGGGAGCCTGCTGACTGAGTGGGTGAGTAGAGGTCTCATGGTCATGAGGGCAGTGGTGAGAAATTCAGGAATATATATAAGTCCAGCAGAGAGACCTGAGTTAAGAAGCACAGGGATCCAATCCAGATGCACAGAATTTGTTTGCTCTATTTATTTTTCATTTTCTATTGGCTGGTGGTCAAACACTGACCCTTTTGTAATGGCACCTCTAGATGTTTTACACTATTGTAGTGTAGTCTTTAGTCTCAGAATGTGTTGCCATGAGAACCTGAATTCAGACAGACTTTGATTTTTTTTTTTTTTTGTAACAATGAAATGAAAGCATTTTCCATTCAGGACATGTGATAAAGCCTTCAAAATTCCCCCACTGGGAAGTCCCAATCTAGAATTCATTTAGAGTTTGAAAATAGTAGCAAAGATATTACAGATAGAGACCAGACCTAACAGTGTGACATTACTTTTTTAAATAACAGTATCAATAATTAGGAGGACTGTGGTGGCATCTCCAGTATCAAGCCTCACTCTGCCTCCCCCGATTCTTGTTCAGTCCTGTCCACTTAATTGCACCTTAAACACCGTATAAGCTGCCAAAAGGCAAATTGTTTCCAAAAAATGAAGAGAATTCTAATATAGTCTCAATTTCACACACAACTTGAAAATGCATTTTTCCATAGACTTAGAATGTTACCTTTAAAAAGTCAACCTCGGGTAAACCATAGTACAGTAAGTCCCCTGTATACGAACGAGTTCTATTCTGATTGCGCATTCCTAAGTCCAACAAAGTGAGCCTAGATACCCAACTAAGACGAGAGGCTATATAGTACTCTCCTGTAATAGGCTTCTACTACTTTTCACACAAATAATACATAACAAAACAACCAAAAATAAAACACCTTTACAGGACAGTACCTTAAAAAGTAAAGTAGGACAGTACAGCAGCTGGCATCAAGTGAACAGGCAAAAGTTACTGATGAGAGGAGGGAGAAGTTATGGGAAATGGCGGAGCTGAAGGATCATCAGCAGCAGGAGACGGAGGGCAGGCTGCAATTTCACTCACACCTGATGTTGATGGCACAGGTTCTGGCTCCTTGCCGGATTCGGTTCTGTCTATAAAGATAATGCACTATTGCAGTCTATACCCTGTTCTACAGGAAGTACTGAAAAGCACAACCACTGGTAGAGGATGCATGTATGTGGCGGTATATGCCAAATACGTGAACTAATTTATGTGACGGGGCATGCAAAGACGCATTAGCATCCGTGAAAGTTCACAGCTCGAAGGTTCAGATGTAGGTGACTTTCTCTACTAACTGTGGCATTCTGCATAGCCAGGGTCTGTACGTGGGCATCCAGACTGGCCATGGTCACCACTAACCCTCAGGGGACCTCTGTGAGAAATGGAAATCACACACTCTCTCTCTGTGGAGGTGCATCTGCGTGAATGTATGGTGTGAGTGTGACAGTGGATGTGTGTAAATTAGAAATAAGTATGGATGGCTGCTTGGTGAGGGGATTTTGGACTAGATTTCAGCTGCTCCTCATCCCCTCGGCTAGATATCCATGGGAAGTGAATTATGTCTGGAATGTCCCTAGAAGCAATCTTATATAAATTTTAAGAGTTGTGCATGTCAGTTCCCTGGCACATGGCTCTGGCAAAGTCATTTATCTTTGTTGTTATGAAGCCTCATTTTGAGGTCCAATTATGGGCTAGAAGATTACACTTCAGAAAGATTCATAATTTTTGCTATAAATAGTAGAATTTTAAACATGGATTTTAACACAGTTGTGTTTGGATGTTTACTATTAATACAGCTACTACTATGACTTCTAAAAACAATGGCTAACATTTATTTGTTATTTATCGTAGTAATCTCTCAAGCTGATCATGGGTGGCCTTGGCCTGTCGTGACTTGAAGTGGGAGTTTGGATTCCCACCAGAGACTGAAGTCAGGCCACACAAGTGAGAGCACTGAATCCGAGCCACTAGACCAGTGGTCAGTGACAAGGTGTGACCTTTCATCTTTGCAGAAAGCATTCCCACAAAGATGGAAAGTAGTAAAATAAATAAAGTGTTATTAGGAGGAAAAGGATACATGTGGATAGATGCATGGGTGGGCCCAGAGAGATGATCGCCTCCTTGTGGTTTGAATCACTTTTATGAGGTCTTTTTTCTGGGTTTTCCATCTTACTTTGCCTGGTTCAGAGTCCGTATTGGTTTATCTCAGGGTCCTCTCATGTGTGCATGAAATCTTGTAGCCAAGATGGAATCTAATGAAGACATGTATGGGTAGATTGATGTCATTCCCTCTTCGACCTCCAAGGATCCTCTTTGCACATGTATAGTTGGGAAGGTCTCCTTGACCTTGAGAATGAGAACTATGTGGCCTCTTATCTTCGCAGGGCTTAGCTCTTCCTCTTCATCGTGGAGTATCTGTCCACAGGGGACAGACTCCAGCTCTTCAGCCTGGGACCTATCTATCTCCTGCCCCAAAGCCAGAGTTCAGTTCAGTTCAGTCACTTAGTCGTGTCTGACTCTTTGCGACCCCGTGAACTGCAGCATGCCAGGCCTCTTTGTCCATCACCAACTTCCAGAGTTTATTCAAACTCATCTCCATTGAGTCACTGATGCCATCCGACCATCTCATCCTCTGTTGTCCCCTTTCCTCCCACCCTCAATCTTTCCCACCATCAGGGTCTTTTCAAAAGAGTCAGCTCTTCGCATGAGGTGGCCAAAGAATTGGAGTTTCAGCTTCAACATCAGTCCTTCCAATGAACACCCAGGACTGATCTCCTTTAGGATGGACTGGTTGGATTTCCTTGCAGTCCAAGGGACTCTCAAGAGTCTTCTCCAACACCACAGTTCAAAAGCATCAATTCTTAGGCACTTAATTCTTCTGCTCTATAACTCTCACATCAATACAGGACTACTGGAAAAACCATAGCCTTGACTAGACGGACCTTTGTTGGCAAAGTAATGTCTCTGCTTTTTAAAAAGCCAGAATGGAAACTACATAAAGCATGGACACTACAGGCAAAATATGATAACTTAACAGAATCTGTTTTTCTTATTGAAATGGTCTAGACCAAAGACTTTGCCAGTGTATAATATGGTTTTAGTAATTGTTGCTGCAGAAAGGAAGGAAGGGAAGGAGGAGGGGAGGGAGGAAGGAAGAGTAATGGAGCAGGAAAAGTACCTCTGCTATGTAGCTGTCAAAATGACTCACTGTCTCTGGTGGAATAGCAAAAATCAGAGTTGCTTTGAAGTCAGGCAAATCTGGTTTGAATTCTGTATCAAGGGTTTATGAACTGGATGGCTTTAGGGGAGTCTTTAGTCTTAATAAACCTTAGTTTCTTTACTTGTGTCTATAAAATTCATCTACACCCTATAGGGTGTTTGTGAGAATTAAATAGAGATATGTAAAAGGCTTTAACGTTGCCTGCTACCCAGTGTCTTGAATAGCTTTTCAAAATATAAACAGGATCTCTCCTCTCTTTATTGGTACAAACATCCACCCAATGTTGAAAGTCAGAAATCTAGAATTCATTCTTGTGCTTCTCTCTTTGCAAGCTCTCCCCTTTGTCAAACCCAAGTTAACCCCTCAAAATACTATGCAGGCTAAGGCAGTCATCTTCCTGAATTCTGTTCCCACTGTGCTCCTCTTTTGTCCGCATCTTCAAGCTGCCCCTCCGCCATCTATTTTCTACAAAGCAAATTGTAGACTTCTAAAACTGGCATTCAGGGCCACTTACAATCTGGTCTTGCTTGTTCCTTTAGACTAATTTTCTGCCTTTCTCCTGTCCCTGCACCAACCTTAAACCAAGAGATTTCTGTCCAGCTTAAAATTCTGTAGGCTTCATTATTGAAACAATGGCTGCATTAAATGAGCTTTTAAAAACTACTTGTGCCTGCCTCTCTCATCCCCAAGAGGCTTTGTGATAATCCCCTGAGGTGTCCTGTATCACTCCAGTTGATTGAGATTCACTGGGTTTTGATTTTCAAGCATGCTTTCCTCATGTGTGGAATTTCTCCCATCTGCTTCATTCAAAGCAAGAAACTGACCCAATATGCATGCACCAAAAGTCACAAGTTTTAAATTTATTTTAGTTCTGCAATAATTACGGTTTCTCTCTTAGATTAGGACAACGTGGAAATACTGTTGCTTCTTTATGTCAGGATGATGGTGAAAGTCATTACTACTTGCCCTTATAAAAAGTAATGAAGGGACTTCCTTGGTGGTCCAGTGGTTAAGAATCTGCCTTGCAATACAAAGGAAGCGGGTTCAGTCCCTGGTTGGGGAGCTAAAATCCCATATGCTGCACTATAATTGAAATTGTTCACCTCAGATTGGGACTTGAACCCATGTGCAGAGACTCAAACCCAGCCAAAATCCTGCTTGGTACTTGAATCCCCATGGCTGAGACTCAAACCCTGCCAAAACCCATGGTTTTCCAACCAAGATCACACACCTGGTTTTAGAACCCAATGAAGCTCAGGTTCTTGATGTCTCTTGGCATAAAGAATTCAATGAGAAACAAAGGGAGGTAAGTGGATTTATATAAAGAGAAACGCACTCCACAGATAGGGTGTCAGCTGTTGCAGAGGGCAAGTGTGGCCTCTAAATGTGGTGTGGTTAGCTTTTATGGACTGGTTAATATCATAAGCTAATGAGTGGGAGGATTGTCAGCTATTTGGGGGGAAGGATGGAGAGTTCCAGGAATTTGGCCCCTGACCCTTTTTAGTCTTTGATGGGTTGGCCTTGGAACTGTCACGGAGCCTCTGGGTGTGTCATTTGGCTTGCTGATGTGTTACAATGAGCATATCCTGAGGATCAAAGGTCTAGTTGAAGTTGACTTGTCTGCCATCTTGGACCCATTTGATTCTGATCAGCTGATGTTGTGTCCCTGGGCTATGTCATTCTTCGAAAGGCTGTGCCCTGTCCCCTTCCCTCCTGTTTCACAACTCCTGAGCCCTTGCGCTACAACTAGAGAGTCCAGGAGCCACAACCAAAGGTCTTGCATGGCGCAACAAAGACCCCACGTGCTGCAACTAAGACCTGACGCAGCCTAATAAATAAATAGTAATAATAATAATAATGAAGCTGCGATGCCATACTTACTTTTTCTGCTTTTTTTCTTTTTCCTCTAACTCATTGTTTGTCTCAGAAGCAGTAATCCTAATGGAAAAAAATTCCCTTCTCTTTGCTCTGTCTTGACAAATCAGTTTGAGATTTCTCAAACAGAGAAGTGGATATGGATGGCAAAGGAGTAGTGGAGTCTTAAAACTATACTTGATTTTTATCACCAAGGCTACAACAGTTAAGACTATCCCACCTGTCTTTTGCAAGCTCTTAAATAGACAGATATCTTTTTTGGACGACTTTATTTTAGTTATAACCCAGCCACCAGTACAGTAGCAGTAGTATAAAGAGGAGGAGAAGGCGCAGGAAGGGGAGAACTCGGAGAACTTATTTTTATAAGATGTCCAGGTTGATTTTTCTACTACCTGGGAATTATTATCCTTTTTAGCAAAAGGACACTGAATATCTAGTACTACTGTAAGAATGCAAACAGCATACACACCCCACCACTTTATCCTGTGGGAATTTTCTGTGAAAACTGTGGAAGATGGATGAAGAGCCCTCACCACTCTTAACTTGGGAAATTGCTACTATTTTGATTCTCAGAATGTCCTTCTTCAAGAATGAAAAAGTTCACTTTAGTTTAGAAAAAGTAAATGCAAAACAAGGAGCTAAAGGGCTTGTTTACCTGATTCTTAATGATCGAGATTGACTAATTGGTTTATTCAGGTTTACTCAGCATATTGAATGTTAGCTAACTTAACCTAAAGAGAAAACAAAAAGTCTGATTTAGTTTCATCATCCATTTAAAAGGAAACAATCCACTAATTTGAAAGAAAAAACAATATTTTTTCACAATTTAAGAGGAATTTTTCTAACTAAACTCTAATTGATTTCAAGAGTTTCAAGTTCTTTAGTTCTTTTATATCACCTATATTCTTTTTTTAAAGTTAATTTTTTTTAATTGGAGGCTAATTACTTTACAATATTGTGGTGGTTTCTGCTGTATATTCTTTGATATCATCTCTACTTCCCACAAGTTGTTCTAGCTTACAGAGTGAGAAGACAGCGCTTGAAGACAGGTCCTGGAAACGCCCAAGTGTTAGGAGACCTATACAGCGAGAAGGGATTCCTTGAGTGCTTCTCAGAACGAAAAACTTCTTGGGTTGGTGATCTCCTGTGGCCTCAGCTTGCAATGACTTAAAGCAGGGTTCTGGTTCCCAGCCAGGGATTGAAAGTCAGGCCTCAGCTGAGAACACTGAGTCCTAGCCCCTAGACCATCGGGGGCCAGTGGTCAGTGACAAGGCCTGGCCTGTACAGCTTTGCAGAAAAGGAATTTCCACAGAAGAACAAAAAGTAGTGAAACAAGTACTTATTCAGAAGAAAAAGAGTGTGTGTGGATCGGCACACACGGGCAGATGTAGAGGGTTGCGCCCTCCAGTGATTTGAGTCACTAGTATGGGGCATTTCTCCCAGG
Source organism: Antilocapra americana (assembly GCA_007570785.1). Lineage (NCBI taxonomy): Eukaryota > Metazoa > Chordata > Mammalia > Artiodactyla > Antilocapridae > Antilocapra > Antilocapra americana. Next base: position 7,769,799 of record ML660201.1, on the reverse strand, counting down.
TTTCCTTTCGCCAGTCATCTTGCTTTGCCTGGTTCTGGGTCTGTGTTGGTTTATCTCAGGGTCCTCTCATGTGTGCATGGGCTTTTCTTAGCCAAGATGGATCCTAGCAAACAGACATATGAGAAGGCTGGCATCTTTCTGTGCATGTCCAGTTGGGACGTTTTCCTTGACCTCAAGAATGAGAACTATGTGGTCTCTTATCTGGGCAAGGCATAGCTCCTCCTCCCTTCTTCTTGGAGTATGTTTCCGCAGGCGACAGACTCCGGATGTTCGGCCCAGGGCCCATCTATCTCTTGCCTCTGTGGAAGCCTTGAAAGTGTCCTGTGGACAGTGACAGTCAGAGGCTTCTGACAGAGGCATGTCTTCTGTCAGCTCTCAGAGATCTATATGGAGATTGTGTCTGCACTTCACCTCCACAAAAGCCCACTGAGGTTTTTTCCTTCCTCTTGGGAAACAGGTTTTCCTGGTTGGAGTATGGTGGCAAGGATAAAAGATCCCCCACCCACTTACTCCAAGTCCTGTAAGAGATAATAACCTTTATTCCAACAAAGCCTTGGTTACTTTGCATCTCTGACTCAGCCTGATTCCAGAGTGAAATTTAATTAGGAGTCACTCCCTCCCTGATTCCAAAGGGGTGCCAGGATATCTCTACCACTGTCTCGAGAGTTTCACTAACCAATGAGCTTAAAACATCCCCTCAAATAAGCCAATCCCAGGGTCCAAAGCAAAAGGTACTGTTTTCCCCCAAATCCAGCTTCTCTTGGGTTCACTTTTGGCTTCTGATTCTTATCCAAGAGAATGTTTGAGAGTATCAGTAGAAGATATAGAAAAATTCTTAAACTTGTAAACAAATGCACTTACTTCACTTTCTCTTAAGTGCCAATAAAACAGAAATAAAGGAACAAAAATGTGGATAGGTAAAGGAAAAAGAAAAGTACATGATATGAGAATTAGTGAAGATACAACAGTTGATTTCAGAAGTGGGAAAGAATGTGGACGGATGATACTGACTCAGAGTACCTGATGGAGCTCAAAGTGTGCAGTGGGGGAGCCTTGAAGGAAAACATTATTCATGCCACAGAACCCTAGAAAGGCTCAGAGACTGGAAGTTCCAGCCACCTCTGAAGGTGGAGTCCAAGGCTGGTGTGTTTTGTAGAGGGATAGAAAAAAGAATGCAAAATTAGTTTAAAGATCAGTTAGACTCATCACTTCATTCTCAAAATTCATACACCCAGGTAACAGCCCCTCTGTAACCCCATGATTAATTAGGTTTACTTTCTGGAGAAGCTCAATTATGGATTATGTGGTCATGACATGGCTAGTGTGATTGAAATTTCCAGCTGAAAACACATAAATGATGAGAACCTCTGTCTTCTTCCCCTTCTGAAGCCACTAGGTTTTTTGGTTTTTTTTTTTGGCTGTGCCACACGGCATGTGGCATCTTAGTTCCCTGACTAGGGATCAGACCCACACCCCCTGTATTGGAAGCACAGAGTCTTCACCACTGGACTGCCAGGGAAGTCCTGAGGCCACCAGGTTTATCCATTTCAGGTAGATGGGACGCTTCCTCAGCCCCAGAAACCATAGCTACAGAGAAGGACATTGGGGGGTATCTTAATTTAAAAAAATCATTAAACTCCTTATCACTCTGCATTCAGAATCACCTGTCACTTTGCCTTTCACATGGGCTATCAGTTTGAGGAATATTTTGCAAAATATTCAAATATTGCAAAAATATATTGCAATATTTTGCGATATCTTGCAAACTCGGTTAGCCAAGAATCAGAGAAAAGCTTAAAGCAGAGCATTTGTTTACAAATTAATGTGAAATAATAGAAAATTAGAGGCTTTTCTGTTGGCTTAGCGGTAAAGAATCCTGCAATGCAGAAGACACAGGTTTGAGCCCTGGATCAGGAAGATCTCCTAGAGAAGGAAATGGCAACCCACTCCGGTATTCTTGCCTGGAAAATCCCATGGACAGAGGATCCTGGTGGTCTAAAGTCCATGGGGATGCAAAGAGTCGGACACGACTGGGTGACTAAACAACAATAGAAAATTAAGCAACACAATAAAGCTATAAAAATATTCTTCAGTAAATGAAAAAAGGACATTGTTTAACAGTAGAATATGGTTCAGATATAAAATTTTAAATAGTTAGAATAATGTAAATACATAATTAAACCAAAATTTGTGATATTATTATCAAATCCAAGCTTCTTCTGCTTGCTACGTGAGAGGCCAATAATCAGGAGGCAAGATGTTGTTGCAGGTAATAGCAGCTCCATTCGAAAAGCTGGGCATCCAAGAAGATAGTGGACTGGAGTCCTAGAGAACCACCTTATCAGGGTCTGGATGCAGATTTCTTTTATAGAACAGAGAGGAGAGGGGGTGAGAAGGCTAAGTAAAAAGGCCATAAGTCTTGGAAAATATCTCCCGGCTTGACTAGCACTGGGGAGGGGATGTGTTAATTTCTTTTTTTCTGTAGCCATTTACAGGTGGGCAGGGTCAGAATGTCTCCCTGTGAGCTGAACAAAGGCACTTTAGTTGAATATTCGTGCAGAGGGGCAGGGCTCCCCAGGCAGGCTATTATGTTTGCTTACAGCTATAGACAGCATCCTTTGTGATTTACAGTAACAAAAGCAAAGAAAAGCAAAGGCTACAATAAAAGAAACAGATTCAATATGGAGTCAGATTTTGCTGTTCCCTGTTGCAGTATTACCATAGCAAGGAGGTGGAGAAAGAAATGTGTTTATAATCACTGTGAGAGAAATTAGTGGTCATCTTCTGTAGTATGAAGTTTCCAGACAGGGTCTACTGTTTTAAAATTCAAGAAATATCTATTAGAGCACGTATGAACTGACTCAACTGTGCCTAGCACATAATTCTTTGTTTTCAAGGTCATTCTAATTTTAAATCTAAGTAGATCCTGATCATTTTTATCCCTGATATGGATCTCCACTCTTGATTATTCTACATTAACTTAAAAATGTGATTTTCTTCTATTTAAAAAATAAAAATTATACCATACAGTGCCATTTTCTCTACTATGTGTCTAAGTTTATGGTCTCAGTTAATCCTTAGAACAACTAGTGACAAAGCTATTATTACTACCTCATTTTACAGATGATAAGAATGAGCCTCAGAAAGTGTGCATAGTTTCCTTTAATTGGTATTGAGATGATACTAGCTAGAAATATGGAAGCATTTTCCAGAAAAAATAGCAAAACAAGTTCAAAATATCTGCCTCTAAGAGTAGAAATTAGGAATGGAGAAGGAAGTGTATCAATAATCACTTGCTATATAACAAATCACCTTATAACTTAAAAGCTTAAAAACAACTGAACCTTTTTCTGTTGGATCTTCAGTTTGGGCAGGGCCTGGCAGGAACAGCTCCGCTCCTTGTAAGATCAGCTGGGAGGAACTTGCATGGGGTCAGAGGATCTACTGTTCTAGCAAATTTGAGAAAATACTGAAAAATGGAAGTATTGGAAAGTGTGGAAAATTTTGGAAAGTGCATTTATGTGTGTGTGTGTGTGTGTGTGTGTGTGTGTGTGTGTATGTGTGTCTGCATCCAGCAGTATTTGCTTTTCATCCAACATCTGATGATCCAAAGTAGCATGATTAAGAACTGACCACCACATTCCAGGGCTAATGTCAGCCTGTCTTAGAAAGCCCTAGCCTTGAATTCCTGTGATGTTAGGATTCACAACTATAAAAGGTTTGCAACTGTTGCAGATAAATAAAGAACACATGTGAAATTGAATATCAGAGCCAAATGCAGTGGTGTTACATGTTCACCATTCAATGATACATCTAAACAGGTGCTAGCAGAGCTGAGGCTATGAACATCAATCAGCAGAAATCATAGCGGAGCCCCTAGGATCCCTGACACCAGCATGACACAGATGAGATTCTGCAGCTGCCAGAATAGTTGGTGCTTGAAGCTGCATTCCATGGCTTTTCAGTGATTGACAGGTCTCTTCCAGATGCCTTGGGATTTTGTTGCCATCTGGCATTGTTCATGTCCCTTATCTTCTGAGTGTTTTATGATGATTAACTGATTACACTCCAGAAAGCCAGCATGGAGTAGACAGGAGCAGTAGCAATCACTCCCTTTCAGTCAAAAGTGGAGAAATACTCAAGCATTGGGGAGTTAGATGACTCAAACAAGATCGCAGTGTCCTAGATTCTGATAGCAGATGATATGTTCATTTCTTATTTCATATTATTGAACAATTGTATGGGACCCAAGTTAAATACTGAACTCAGAGGAATGAATAAGATGAAAGACTGCCCTTGTGGAGCTCCCAGATTTACAGAGAAAAATATATACACTTGATATGTTGGAGGAGAGAGGCACGTAAAAACACGGTGAGAGCACATGGGAGCTTGCAAGACAGGATTCAGTTGTCGGATCCAGTGTGAATTTGCCCTTAAGGTGGTCATGTATGTTTCTTTGAGATTTGTTATTCAGTTGTTAAGACTTGTCAGACACTTTGCGATCCCATGGACTGCAGAACTCTAGGGTTCCCTGTCTTTCACCATCTCCCAGAGCTTGCTCAAACTCATATCCTTTGAGCCAGTGATGCCATCCAACCATCTCATACGCTTTTTCCCACTTTTCCTCCTGCCCTCAGTCTTTCCCAGCATCAAAGTCTTTTCCAAGGAGTTGGTGCTTCACATCAGGTGACCAAAGTTTTGGAGCTTTAGCTTCAGCATCAGTCCTTCAGTGAATATTCAGGGTTGGTTTCGTTTAGGATTGACTGGTTTGATTTTCTTGCTGTCCAAGGGACTCTCAAGAGTCTACTCCAGCACCACAGTTCAAAAGCATCAATTCTTCAGAGCTCAGCCTTCTTTATAGTCCAGCACTCACATCTGTACATGACTACTGGAAAAACCATAGCTTTGACTATAAGGACCTTTGTCAGCAAAGTGATAGCTCTGCTTTTTAATACGCTGTCTAGGTTTGTCAGAACTTTTGTTCCAAGGAGCAATGTCTTTAATTTTATGGTTGCAGTCACTGTCCACAGTGATTTTGGAGCCCAAGAAATTAAAATCTGCCACTTTTTAAAATCTTCCATTTCCATTTTTTTCCCCATCTATTTGCCATGAAATGATGGGACCAGATGCCATGATTTTAGTTTTTTAAATGTTGAGTTTTAAGCAGCTTTTTCCATCTCTTCTTTCACTTTCATCAAGAGGCTCTCTAGTTCCTCTTTGCTTTCTGCCATTAGGATGGTATCATCTGCATATCTGAGGCTGTTGATATTTCTCCTGGCAGTCTTGATCCCAGCTTGTGATTCATCTAGCCTGGCATTTCGCATAATGTAGTAGACAGTTTTATCATTGTTTTAGAGCCAGTTAGTTGGTGTAACGCACGTTCAAATCTTTAATGGTAAAAGCTCAAGTTCTCTCAAATACTTATTTTTACCACCTTTTGACAAGTGTATGGGCTATTTAACTTGAAGACAGATATATTCTTTTTTAGGGTATGGAATTAGACATTTATTAACCAGATCTAGATTCCTAATTATATTATTTAAATTTCTATTTCTTCAATTATTTTTTGTCTACTTGCTCTGTCATGGATTGAGAAATACAACATCTCAATCCACATCTTTCAGTACCAATATTTTCTTTGGTATATTGAAATTCTTTTTTAGGATTGTTGATACTGTTTGTGATACAGATGACTCTCTTTTAGAATATATACTTTAGGATTTTTATAAAGCAGGACATCTCTTTTTTGAAGTTTGTTCTAGAAGCCTTCATAGAACTGCTCAACTTCAGCTTAGTAGTTGGGACATGGACTTGGATGGCTGTGATGTTAAATGGTTGGCCTTGGAAACTGAGATCACTCTTCAGGTTGCACTCAAGTACTGCATTTCAGGCTATTTTGTTGAATAATGGAAGGCTATTTCATTTCGTCAAAAGGAGTCTTGCCCACAGTAGTTGATACAATGGTCATGTGTAATTAAATTGCCCAGCACCATCCATTTTCGTTCACTGATTCCTAAAATGTTCCTGTTCACTCTTGCCACCTCCTGTTTGACCACGTCCAGTTTACCTTGCTTCATGGACCTCTCATGGCAGGCTTCTGTGCAGTATTGTTCTATGCAGCATCGGGCTTGACTTTCACCACCAGACACATCCTCAACTTGGCATCATTTCTCCTTTGGCTCAGCCTCTTCATTCTTTCTGTATGAGACTCAGGGAGAAGAAGAACCAGCTGAGGATGTGTAGAAAGCGTCATACAAAAAATGCCTAGCAATGTGACATTGCTCTTGCTCTTGTCTGAACATTCTTTGTACCAAAAAATGGGCCATATAGCTGGACAATATCCTTGTTAGAATTTGCATTTTCTGAACCATATGGGTGAGACTGGACTCCTCATCATATCTAGAGAAGAGAGCACTAAGTAATTATGACAACTTATTAAAAATGGTTATGTCATCTATAAAAGACATGATGAACTTTTTGCTATAAAACGTGTCTTGACCAAGAAGAGAAAAATGAATTGAGAAAAATCAATGCTAAGGGGCACAGAAGTAGAGAATCTAGTGATGGCTTATGTTTGGCTTCTGCTCTTTAGACAAAGCTGCGTGATAAAGTCCTTTGAACAGTTTAAAAGTAAAATTGAAGATGACCAATTACTCCTCAGTCATGGACTCTTTACACTCAACTTGCTCTGGCCTAGAAATGATCAGTTTCTTGTTCTTAGCAAATTAACTTCTGCACATTCAGTGCTAGATTTCTAATCTCCCTTTCTTAATGTTCACCTTCTTCCTCCACTTGTTTTCCTCTTAATTCTCTGTAATCCAGCCAGCTGGCCACCTCTGTTTGTGCCCCAGCCCCCAACACTCATACACATTGTATCTGTCATCCATTGTCACTTAACAAACCACCCCAAACTTGGTAGAATGAAACAAACACAATTTGTTATCTGTGGCAAGGCTGAAGGTCAGTAATTCAGGGAGGGCTCAGCGAGGTGGTTCTTTTGTTCCTGGTGATGCTGACCAAGATTACTTCAGTGGCTCCAATCAGCTGAGAATTCAGACAGAACTGGAATATTCCTGTTGGACCCTTATCACTTCAGGTCTCTTTTCAGGTATCCTAATCATTCAGTTCTACAGTTTGGATTCCCTCAGAGCCTGGAGGCTGCACTCCAAAAGGGAAGAAGTGCAAGGTGCCTATCTTCGTAAGGCCTGCGTTTGGAAGTCCCAGAATGTCACCTCCACTGCATCCTGTTGATCAAAGAAAAACTGTAAAACTGTAGTCTCTACCCCTTGATGTGAGGAGGGGCATTTGTTTACAAGGAAGGGAGGAACTGTTGGCAGCTCTCTGGAGACTATCTACTAAACACATTCGCTCAAATTCGATTGCTCCTGGGGATCACAAGTGGCACGCTTCCAAATCAATTATGAACATCTTTTCTCAGATTGTATCCAAGTTTTTTGTTGTTGTTGTTATTTAATTTAGTTGATTTCTTAGGGATGCCATAACAAAGTACCACAAACTGGGTGGCTTAAAACAACATAAATGTATTCTCTCATAGATCTGGAGGCCAGAAGTCCAAAATCTAGGTGCTAGTAGAATTGGTTCCTTCTGAGGGCTCCGAGGGAGAATGGGTTCCATGCCTCTTTGTCAATGTCTGGTGGAGGCCAGAAATCCTTGGCGTAGCTTGACTGGTAGATGCATCACTCCAGTCTCTGCTTCTGTCTTCACATGGTATTTCCCCCACATCTCTGTATCCATATTTCCCTCTTCTTCTTTCTTTCTTTTTTAAAAAATATTTGTTTAGGTTGTGCTGGGTCTTAGCTGTAGCATGTGGGTTCCTTCAGTTGTGGTGTGCAAACTCTCAGTTGTGGCATGCATGATCTAGTTCCCTGACCAGAGATTGAACCCAGGCCCCCTGCTTTGGGAACATGGAATCTTAGCCACGGGACCACCAGGGAAGTCCCAAGATTTCTTTTTTTTTTTTTTTTGGTGTAGTTTTTTTTTTTTTTTAAGTTTTTTTTTCATGTTTTTGTAGTTCCTTTGTTTTTTTTTTTTTTTTTTTTTATGTTTTGATTTTTTGTCTCCGAGGCATGTGGGGTCTAGTTCCTTGACCAGGGATAGAACCCACAGCTCCTGCATTTGAAGGTGAAGTCTTAACCAGTGGCTCCCAAGGGAAGTCCCTCCCTCTTCTTAGGAGGATCCTGTTGGGTTAGGGTGTATTCCCAATGACCTCATCTTCATTTGTTTATATTTGCAAAGACTCTATTTCCAAACACAGTCACATTCTTGGGCACTGGGAGTTTGGACTTCAGCATATCTTTGGGGGGACATAGTCAACCCGTCACACACTTTACCAGGAGGAGTGGCACCAGGACTCACATTGGCAGCAATTGGAACTATTTAATACCACCTGCTGCTATCATGTCCAATACTCCAAAATTCTTCTTAACTTACTCTTGAGAATCTTGATAGTGGTCTTATTTTATATTTCATAGCATCTAACTTAGTGCGAAAAAATTACAAACACTCATTGAATCTAGTTAGTTTGGATTACATGACCTCCTGAGTTCATGCATAACAAAGAAGAATGGGATCATCCCCATAACAGCCGCATAAATTCATAAATTCACACACAAGAAGTCCTGCACAGTTGAAACTGTCTGACAAAGAGCAGTTATGAGCTCTAAGTTCAAAAGTGAGCAAATGTCTGCTCTGAGTATAGCTGTGTCTCCCAGTAGGAGGTTGGCTTCAGGCTTATTTCAATATGTTGTATTGGAGGGAAATGATTTTATGGAGACTACTGGGAATCAGACACATTGTTTCAAGCTGCACAGTTTTTTTATAGTGCAAACTGTTATCTATCTTACTGGCAGATGAATAGCTTAGATTTCTAAATACTAGGCTATTGAGATGTCAAATTTACTCAAAAACAGGGTTCCTCAAGCACTCATGGTCATGGGTCATGACCATCAACTGGAAAATGTGGTAAACTGCTGATTCTATTCTAGTCAGTGTGGTTCTCCTGTCTTTGTTCTTTCTGGAGGCCATGATTTGTAGGCATTGAAGTGGCAGCCAGCCTATATCTGTTGAGTCATTATTAATGTCATCAACAAAAATCATTGTAGTAGTAAACAGAGGGTGATTTCATGTAATTGTCCACCTACAATTTTCTAGAACATTGCAGTTCAAAATACAGTGTTCCAGCTATTGCAAATGGTCTCTGGTTCCCTGATCACCTCATTTATATATTTTTAAAATCTATTTATTTTTAACTGAAGGATACTTGCTTTTATTATTGTGTTGGTTTCTGCCAAACCTCATTCATTTTAATGTACCTTTATTACAACAGTGTTTAACGATGTGACCTTATGGTTATTTGCCTGAACCTCTTCTCCAACTCTGCTTGAAGTCTAAGGTTGGGTCCAATTCATCACCCTTTATTTAGTGTATACCTTGAATTTAGTAGAAATCGATATGCGTTCCTTAAATTCCATTTAGTTACTTCAGTGTTTTTCTTTCCTCACCATGTTACGAGTCTTCATGTTCCATTGTTCAGCGCAGACGGTGTCATTGATGTGATTAAATTCTAAAGCAAGCCTCATTCGCAGTATCATATTGCCTGAAAAAAACAATTTAATATATATTAGAAGTAAGAGCTTCTCCTTCAAAAGGTTCTGAGTGGCAATATGGCAGGGGAATAAAGATGACAGTTTGACTAGACTTAGGGTTGAATCCAGCCTCTAATGTTGATGAGTCATTTCTCCTACAGACTCTGAACTCCCTCATTGCCAAAATGGGGATAATAATGTCTGTTGTGTAAGATGGCAAGGATGGTTGGATTAGATACTTTATAGAAGTGCTTAGGGCTCCCAGGTGGCTCAGCGGTAAAGAATCTGCCCGCCAGTGCAGGAGGCTCAAGTTCACTCCTAAGTCGGGAAGATCTCCTGGAAAAGGGCTTGGCAACCCACTCCAGTGTTCTTGCCTGGGAAATCCCATGGACAGGGGAGCCTGGAGGGCTACAGTCCGTGGGGTCGCAAAGAGCCGGACACGACGGAAGTGGCTGAGCGGGCGCGCGGCACAGTCCTGTATGTGACTGACAGCTGCTACTGCGACCCCGTGACAGTAGCCTGCAGCTACTACTGCTGAGTACACTTCTAAAGAGAGGCCCTCACCCTCCAGTCGCTGCCTTAGTAACTGAAAGTGCAGCGGAGGGAGGTCTGGGCCAGAAGCCAAGGCTCTGTGAGCTTGGAAACAGTCGTGCCGGTGCACATTTCTGATCACCTGTGACTGAGGGACACGGGAAGAAGAAACCATAGTTTTACACACATAAAGTAAGTTAGCACTCGTGGTTCCAAGGGGCCCTAGTGTTATCTCGTTTGGTTCAGGAAATTAGCTTGCCAAGGAAGATTTCGTTTTCATTGTTCATTGTGATTTAGACTGCGACATTGAGGGAGGAAGGAGGAAGAAAGGGAGTGAGTGAGAGATTCTTGCAGCCTGTGCCTTGCAGGATAGATTTATAAAGGCAGCAACAGCCACGCTGCCGTGCCCCTTGCTCTGTAGCAAATACACCAGGATCATTGTAGGCATTTGGTGAACACACAGACACAGACACAGACACACACACTCACACACAGTACATCTTATTGACACAAGGGGAAGAAACAAGAGAAGAACTCTCCAGAGTTTCAAAGACATGGACAGCTTCATCTAAGAACTCAGGGAGAAACTAGAAATTTCAATTTTTGGTGAGCAGCTCATTTGTTCAGCCTCACAAAGTCCATTTTTCTTCCTGACTGATCCCGTTTCCAGATAGAATCATCACATGTCCAAATGCAATTGCCTAAATTGAATATGTGTGACTCACAGCCCTGTTTACATAGTATTCTTTCAGCTCCAGAGACGGAGCTAGTGATTTTGTCATCATCACGGGGACTCAACCAGCCCCCGTCAAACATCCAGGACTCATTTGTTCTCATTAAGGGATAAAACGACTGACCACCTGTGCCCCTGACCTGCATGACCAGGGAAAAGGTGTAAAATGGCAGAGAGTTGGGAGAAATGGCTCAGAGGCTGTCAAAAATAATGGTTTCTGAGCCTTGTGAACCTGAACTGTTCCTTTTGTACTTCTTTATCTGGAAGTTATTCTATACCCACATCACAGTAATTTCCACAAAGCCCAGTTCAGATCCAGCACTACCCTGGTCAAAAGTTCTGTCTAGCATTTTGACTGTCAAGAAGTGATTGTCCAGAAGATGGCATTTGGACTGGCTGTGGTGGTGTTGGTAGGTGTTCTGTAGGGTGGGGCCGTGATGCAAATGATCGAGGGGAAATACAGCAGCATGAACAAACAGAGGAGACAGAAGGAATTTGGGAAATAGCAGATAACTACATTGTTGAAGTATAGTTTCTTGGGTCAAAATAATGCTGCAGTGCTAACAAATTTATCTTTCAAGGTCCTTAAATTAGATCATGTTAGAAACAGATAGATAATAGCTAGATAGATGGAAGAACTAGACTTAAAGATAAACAGGGGAATAGAGAAGGAAGACAGAGGAAAGGAGAAAGACATACAGACAGGTCGGGGAGAGATAAAATAAAAGTAAGAAATTTAAGAAGAGGACTGTACACAAGCAAATCCAAGATCATGAAAAACGCCTGTGATTTCATGGACATTCACTGCTTTGTATTCTAATCTGACTTCTACAAGTGAGGCAGGTATTTACGGTTACTGAAAACTTTGGTTCATATTGGAAAGTACAAAATTCTCTGAATTTTTTTTTTTTTTTTTTTTACTTTTCTAGCCTACCTTTTTATAACTGCTGCAGAGGTTAAAAACGATGGGAAAATTTTTGAACTCATTGCAAAAAATTATCTGTTGCATATGAATTTCAGTCCAGTATTAGGGTCTCTGCCCAGGTTCTGTCAAATACTTGCCTAGGGTCCCTCTGACCCCACTCATCTCGTTTTGTCCCCAGGTGCCCATCATCACCTTCATGTTCAAATCCTCACTTTATCAATCCATGCTTGAATTCATTCAACTTCATCTCTTAAAACTCTCCTCCAGCTAGTCGAATACTGACCACACTGTACTCCTTGGAGTTGCTAAAACAAAGCAAACTGGACCTGATTCAGAGCCCTTCACACCTCAGTTTCTTTGTTGCATTTCTATTTCCTTGAACTCAACAGGACTTGCTCTTTCTCTTAATGCAGTTCTCTCAAATGACCTCTCCTAGAGAGACCTGCCCTAATCACACTGGCAAAAGAAGCCTCCTACGCCAGTCACTAACCTAAATCACTATCAGATGCCTCCACTATTTTCTTTTGGTTTATTTTTAATTGGAGGATAATTGTGTTGATTTTACACTATTGTGTTGGTTTTCTGCCATGTGTTAATCAGTCATGTACAACTCTCTGTGACCCTGTGGACTGTAGCCAGCCAGGCTCCTCTGTCCATGGAATTCTCCAGGCAAGAATACTGGAGTGGTTAGCCATGCCCTTCTCTAGGGGATCTTCCCAACCCAGGGATTGAACATGAGAGTCTCATGGTCACCTTGATTATTTAATTTACATACAGACTACTACACCATGCACAATACTGGGCTGGATGAATCAAAAGCTGGAATCAAGATTGCCAGGAGAAATACCAAGCACCTCAGATATGCAAATGATGTCACTCTAATGGCAGAAAGTCAAGAGGAACTAAAGAGCCTCTTGATGAAGGTGGAAGCGGAAAGTGAAAAAGATGGCTTAAAACTTAGCATTCAGAAAACTAAGGTCATGGCACCTGATTCCATCACTTCATGGCAAACAGATGAGGAAAGAGTGAAACAAGTAGTAGATTTTATCTACTTGGGCTCCAGAATCACTGTTAATGGTGACTGCAGCCATCAAATTAAAAGAGGCTCCTTGGAAGAAAAGCTAGGACAAACCTAGACAGTATTGTAAAAAGCAGAGATATTACTTTGCCAACGAAAGTGTATATAGTCCAAAGTATGGTTTTTCCAATAGTCATGTATGGATGTGAGAGTTAGACTATAAAGAAAGCTGAGTGCTGAAGAATTGACACTTTCGAATTTTGGTGCTGGAGAATGCGCTTTCTTGAGAGTCCCTAGGACAGGAAGGAAAAACCAACCCTGAATATTCATTGGAAGGACTGGTGCTGAAGCTCCAATACGTTGGCCACCTGATGCGAAGTGCCAGGTCATGGGAAAAGACCTTGATGTTGGGAAAGATTGAGAGCAGGAGGAGAAGAGGGTGGCAGAGGATGAGATAGTTGGGTGGCACCACTGACCCAATGGACATGAGTTTGAGCAAACTCAGGGAAACTGTGAAGAACAGGGAAGTCTGGTGTGCTGCAAACCATGAGGTCGCAAAGAGCTAGACGTGACTTAGCAACTGAAAAACAACAGCTCCCACATTGCAGGCAGATCCTCTTCTGTCTGAGCTACCGGGGAAGCCCAGAGCGGCTCAGGTCTCTGCCGTACATCAACATGCATCAGCCATAGGTATACATATGTTCCTCTCTCTCGAACCTTCCTCCCTCCCGCCCCGCCCCCCTTCCCTCCCACGCCTCTAGGTTGTCACAGAGCACTGGGTTTGAGCTGTCTGTGTCATACAGCTAATTCCCACTGGCTATCTAGTTTACATATGGTAATGTGTATGGTTCCCTGCTACTCTCTCAGTTCGCCCCACCCTCTCTGTCTTGCTGTGTGTTCACAAGTCTGTTCTGTGTATCTGCATCTCTATTCCTTCCCTGCAGATAGGCCCTTAGTAGTACCATGTTCCTAGATTCTATTAATCTATGCCTTAATATATTTGTTTTTCTCTTTCTGGCTTATTTCACTCTGTAGCTTCTTTTTATGTATTTATTAGCTATCTAACTAATGACTTCTTTGGAGAAATGTCTGTTGAGGTCTTCTGCCCATTTTTTGATTGGGTTGTTTATTTTTCTGATATTGAGCTGCATGAGCTGCTTTTGTATTTTGGAGATTAATGCTCTGTTCGTTGTTTCATTTGCTATTATTTTCTCCCATTCAAAGGGTTGTCTTTTCACCTTATTTACAGTTTCCTTTGCTGTGCAAAAAGCTTTTAAGTTTAATTAGGTCCCATTTGTTTATTTTTGTTTTTTATTTCCATTATTCTAGGAGGTGGGTCATAGAGGATCTTCCTGTGATTTGTGTCAGAGTGTTCTGCCTATGTTTTCCTTGAAGAGTTTTAGAGTTTCTGGCCTTACCTTTAGGTCTTTAATCCATTTTGAGTTTATTTTTATGTGTAGTGTTAGGAAGTGTTCTGATTTCATTCTTTTACCCATACCTGTCGAGTTTTCCCAGCGCCACTCAGTGAAGAGATTATCTTTGCTCCGCTGTATGTTTTTGCTCCCTTGTCAAAAATAAGGTGCCCGTAGGTGCATGGGTTTATCTCTGGGCTTTCTATCCTTCCACTGTTTTAGATGATCTTACTTATTCTGTTGTCTGCAGGCTGCCTATTTTGTAGATAATGATAACTGATTGTAAAGTTTTATGGAAAGGCACGAAATCTTGACAGAGCACCAAAACACTGAAAAGGAGCAAAGATGGAAGAGTGGCCACTGATATGGAGGCTTACTGTAAGACTGCAGTAATCAAAACAGCATGGTGTGATTGACAGAACAGAGTCACAGACCAGTGGAACCACATCCCAGGCCTGGAAACAGACTCACACAAATATGGCCGACTGTAGAAGCTCTGCTTCCAAGGACGTGGAGCATAGCTGAGCATAGTAACTTCCAGAAAGAGCATGGAAACAGCAAAAAGAAGAGAACAGCTTTACTGTAGATAAACCTAACACACCCTGCTCAGGCAGGTCCTAAAGGTCAACACCATGGTAGTAAGTTATGTTGATTGTATGTGCACTTGACGATGTGATGAAATTGACAGTTATACTTGTGCCCTCATCCCAAAGCCCACAACCCCAGTCTAATTATGAGGAAGACATCAGACAAATCTCACTGGAAGCATATTCCTCAAAATGCCTGAGCATGAGTTTTCAAATGTGCAAAGGTCATCAAAAGCAAGACAAGATCGAGGGACTATTGGAACCAAGAGGAGCCTCAGGAGACGTGACTCCTAAATTAATGTGGTACCCTTGACGGGATCCTGGAACAGAAAATAGGCAAAAACTAAGATCGGAATACAGTGTAAACGTCAGTGAATAAGAATGTGTCAATGCTACTTCATTAACTGTGATAAGTGTGCCAAAGCCACAGAGGATGTTAACCATGGAGCACACTGGGTGTGACACATACAAGAACTCTGTATTATGTTTGCAATAATTGTGTCACTCTAAAACTGTTCCCAAGTAAAAGTTCATTAAAAGTGGAAAACTCTACAGTGTCTTCCTTTGTGAAATTAATGTGAGCATAAGAATATTCAGAGCTGTAAGTAGACATCCAAAAATCAACAAAGACAGTCGAAAGCATTAGTACCACCCAGGTGATTAGGACTTTCTACTATTGCAATCCATCATTCCATGCTGTGTTTCAGAACTAGACATTCTAGAATGTTAGGTTGTGAATTTTCCCCAAAAGTTTTCTTATATGCTCACTCTTCACTGTTTCCACATCTTTCTTGGTACAAGAAGCAATAGCCTTCCCCATTAACAGTGAGAAGTTAAATTTTACCAGTACCTTAAAGGCCAGCAAGAAGGCCACGACATCATCCAACCTCTTGCCCCAACCCTCCCATCCAGTCTTCCCAAGTAGTCATCAAGCTCCAGAATTCACAGTAGTTATAAACATTTTTCACAGTATCTTTCACATGGCCTGACTTTTTCCTCATTTTTGTCCATGTCTTATCCTGTCTCTGAAGAATATAATCTTGATAGCAGGACCCAAGGCTGATTCATCTTTCTATTCTCTCACAGCCCCTTGCACAAAGCAGAGAGTTGTTCAGATGGTGGGTATTCAATAGATTATCTGCTCCATTTATAAAGGAAAAAGCGTAGTTCGATCCTATTAGATTATACAGACAGTCTCAATTGTGTCTTAATTTCTAACCATACAAGATAGCTGGACCCTGAGAGATTAATTTTCCATGAGCAAGGTGATTGATGTCAAAGGAGCAAAAAATAAAATCAATGTGGGCTTCACTTCTTACTTTGACACATGTATTTTCTTGGACCTCTGGACATCAAAGTCTCCCCTGCAAGCTTTGATGCATCACTTCACCACTAATGAAGATCTTCTTCAAACTCTTCTCATTCACACTTCTGGCTTCCCCTGAAAGATCTGAACAAATGTCAGTTGCTTCCTGTTACAGTTCATCAGTCAAGATGCCTGACGGCATCCAATTTGAATGAACACCACCAGCGTGCCATGTCCTGTATTGCAGCTCACACCCCTTCTTGGCTCATGGCCCATGCCAACACCACTTTGATGATGTGGCGACAACAGAGTCTGTTGAATAGATGTAATCTCAAGCTACCCTCCGTTTAACAGTCAATCAGTTCAGCTGACATGATGTGCTGTCCTTTTGGCTAGGTGTTTACATACTTATAACCCTGTTCACGGCTGTCTGTAAAATTCTTAATCAGATCAGTGGCTTGCTGGAAACATGTGCAGGGGTTATGTTCCTTGTTCCTCCATCCAAGGTTTAAAAAAGGTCTCATTATTTGTCTAAATCAAAATCAGATGGAGGTCTGAGCCTGTACTTCCCTGGGTGACAAGAAATTCAAACTCAGTCATGTTTGAGGATTCCCTTTTTCTAGGGCTGCCAAAAATTGTTGAGTGAAATGGGGGTATGGGGGTAGATAAGTTTAGAGATAAAGTCATTATAATTGTCTCTTAAATGCTCCTTAGCTGAACTCAGGAGTTGCCTCCAAGGTAGATAGCTTCCCCCTGCTGCTGCTGCTTTTTGTTTTGTTTTTAATTTTTATTTGTTGTTGAAAAAGAGTTGATTTACAGTTTTTCAGGTATATAACAAAGTGATTCAGTTATACATGGAGAAGGGGGCAATAGAGGACCAGATGATAGAATGGTATCAGTGACTCAATGAACATGAGTTTGAGCAAACTCTGGGAGATAGTGAAAGACAGGGAAGCCTGGCATGCTGCAGTCCATGGGGTCGCAAAGAGTCGGACATGACTGAGTGACTGAACAATATAAATATGTGTATTCTTTTTCATTATGGTTTATTACAAGATATCAAACAAAGTTCCCTGTGGTATATGGTAGGACCTTGTTGTTTACTTGTTTGATATGTAGTAGTGGGTATCTGTTACTCACAGTTTCCAAAATCAGTGATAGAATTCTCACCTGCCCCCTGCTTCTTAAATGGGCATCTTTTGGGGTAAATCTCAGTGCTACTAAAGTAATAGCTACTACATAATTTGTAGGGCTCACTGTGAAAAAGAAAATTCAAGACCTCTTGTTTAAATTTATTAAGAATTTTAAGGTAGAGCAGAGTTTTATTTATTTTTTAAGTTAAAATTAATATATTTATTTTTGGCTGTGCTGGGTCTTCAGTATTGCATATGGGCTTTCTCTTGTTGCAGCAAGCGGGGGCTGCTCTCTTTACTTGAGTGCATGGGCTCCTTGTTGTGGGGGCTTCTCTAGTTGTGGGGCACAGGCTCTTGGCACTTGGGCTTTAGTAGTTGCCGCTTGTGAGCTTAGTTTGCTCTGTGGCATGTGGGATCTTCCAAGACCAGGGATCAAACCCATGTCCCTTGCAGTGGCAGGTGGATTCTTAACCACTGGATCACCAGGGAAGTCTTGTATATAGAAAACTATAAAACACTGATGAAAGAAATCAAAGAGGACACAAATAGATGGAGAAATATACCGTGTTCGTGGATTGGAAGAATCAGTATAGTGAAAATGAGTATACTACCCAAAGCAATCTATAGATTCAATGCAATTCCTATCAGGCTACCAGAGGTCTTTTTCAGAGAATTAGAACAAATAATTTCACAATTTGTATAGAAATCCCAAGAACAGAGTTTTAAAGCGAGTGCAGGTCCTTACAAGTCTGGCCTTCTTGGAGGCTGCACAGATCGTGTTTCCATGAAGGCTGCTTTGCTACCGCTCCCCTCTATGTCAGAACTCTGGGTGGGACTTCCCTGGTGGTCCAGTGGTTGAAACTCTGTGCTTCAACTGCTGGGGGTGTGAGTTTGGTCCTTGGTTGGGGAAGGTCCACATACCTCACAGTGTGCCCCTCCTCCCCAAGAAAAAGAGAAGCCTGCGTCATCCCTGGTCACCTGATTAGAGTTCCTGTGAGTCTGGCTCCCTAAGAAATAAGTAGGTTCTTGTTGACTCCCAGGTTCACAAAACCCAACCACTCTTTTCTAAACCTAGGCGTTCCCTTCATTTTGGGAAATTTCCTTCCCTTCCTCCACCCCATTTTTTGCAACAGCCATCGGCCCTCCCTCTGGACAATCCAGCTGTTTGTCTTCCTGAACTTTAGGTTGTGAGAGCAAAGCCTCTTAAACTTGCCCTGGAGCATTGGAAGTGGCAGTTCAGTGGGGTCCCACAGCATCACCAGGAAGCTTATTAGAAATTCAGAATCTCATTGTCATATTAAGTGTGAAGTAAGTCAGAAATAGAAAGACGAATATAAGATGATATCACTTATATGTGGAATCGGAAATATGACACAAGTGAAGTTATTTGCAAAACGGAAACAGACTCACAGACCTAGGAAGCAAACTTATGATGATGAAAGGGGCAGGGGAAGGATCAATTAGGAATTTGGGTTTAGCAGATACAAACTATTATGTATAAAATGGGTAAACAACAAGGTCCTATGGTATAGCACAGGGAATTATATTCAGTATCCTGTAATAAGTCATATAGAAAAGAAAATGAAAAAGAATATATATGTATAACTGAATCACTTTCTGTATAGAAACTAACACAATATTGTTAGTCAACTATACTTCAATTTTTAAAAATTGCATGTAGAATCATAGACCCCAGCCAGATCTGTTGAATCAGAATAAGCATTTTTCGGAGATTCCCAACTCTAGGGCTCAAAGCACTGCTAATTCTTCTTGGATTAGGGAGGGACAAAAGATAATTTGTTCTTGTGTTCTACACTAAGATAAACATACAAGCTAGTTATTCAGCCTAATATTGGTAGCTATAAATTAATTAACAACAGATTCAGGCCTTTGGTATAGAGCAAGAAGTTACAGAGTCTGATACTTCCAAAGGCCAGGAAGGTAACCTACATGCCGGAAGCTGGCTGTGGGTGAGGTGGCAGGGAGTGTTGGCGTGGGAGGCAGGCTGAGGGAATCCTTCTCTTCCTCTGCTGCTGAAGTGAAGTGTCAGGGGTCCAGGGCTGTGGCTCTCCTGATGCTCCAGAGAAAGTGCGAGTTTGAACTTTACTTGAAAGCTAGCAACAGTACAAATCCTTGAAAACATTTTAAGGGCCAAATAAAGCACATTTTAAGACATATTTAGGGTGGCACTGTAATAGCTCATACAGAACTTCATAATAGATTTTTTTTCCTCTTTGTATTTACTTAACTGTGCCAGGTCTTAGTCGCAGCTTGGGGGCTCTCATTCCCTGACTGGAGATCGAACCCAGCCCCTGGCATTGGGAGCTCAGAGTCTTAACCAGTGAACCACCAGAGAAGTCCCTGTAATAGTTTTTGCACAGGCATTTGGAAGACAGAGTGAAGCTGCCATCACTCATTGTAGTCTTAAACAGATTACATGGCATCCTTTTTCTTCGATTTTTCTCATTCATAAAATCTAACCTACATAAAATCTACAGTTTTAGATTAGAAGAAATGGTGTGTGTAGGCAAAGAGTTCTGGGTTTCCTGGGGAAGTATCAGTAGATTGTTACAAAATTGTCTGCAGTTACGCTCCTCTCTATATCTGTATGCCATATGATGCGACTTTTGCAGTTTATCTCATCAGGAGTTGAAGACTGTTTCTCCCTTTCTTTAATCCGGTCAGGCCTTGTTTTGCTTTGCTTATTACTGGGTTGGCCAGAGTTCAATCGGATTTTTCCATGAAGTGTTTTGGGAAAACCCGAACACAGTTTCTGGCCAACCCAGTAGAATGTGGTGGAAGGGTGTCAGTTCTGAGCCTAACTTCTTCCTCTTCTGGCACCTCTTTGCTGCCTGGAGAATAATCGGAATAACCTACTAGAGGCTGAGCCAGCACATGGAGCAGATGAAATCCATCCTAGCTAATGCTTTCTGGCCCCATCAACCCAGAAGCTGATCAAACAGATCCATGAGCTCAGCCAAATAACTAACTCAAAACATCCTGTCATCCTCTTTGTATTAATCTTGTTTTGGTTCCGCTGAACTTCTTAAAACCATGGGTTTATCCTTAGCATGTTAGGGAAAATGTTGACAGTTTAATGATCTCTCAGTCCTCTTCTTCTAGGGCTACTATGTCAGGCCATCTGTATCCTACACATTTCCTACGTTCTCATGCCCTTTCTATACTTTTTGTGCATGTATGCTTTAATTTTAATATATTTTCTTATATGTCTGTGAGTTCACTAATTCTGTCTTCTGCTCAGCATATCTTTCCTCCCATGTAGTAGTCTGTTATTAGGCAGTGTATACATTTTCCAGAATAACCACTTTTATTTTAGAATGCCATTTGATTTTTTCCTGTGATTCCACATCTCAGTTGAAATTCTTCATCTTTTCAGCATTTAAAAAATCTGTTTTTTTTCTAACTTCCTTATGTGGCCATTGTAAACTTTCCTATGTATTTATGTAAAGGTCAGTTTTCATTCAAATCCCAAAGAAAGGCAATGCCAAAGAGTGTTCAAACTACCGCACAATTGCACTCATGTCACACTCTAGCAAAGTAATGCTCAAAATTCTCCAAGCCAGGCTTCAGCAGTATGTGAACCAAGAACGTCCAGATGTTCAAGCTGGATTAAGAAAAGGCAGAGGAACCAGAGATCAAATTGCTAACATCCGTTGGATTAGAGATAAAGCAAGAGAATTCCAGAAAAACGTCCACTTCTGCTTTGTTGACTATGCCAAAACCTTTGAATGTATGGGTCACAACAAACTGTGGAAAATTCTTCAAGAGATGGGAATGCCAGACCACCTGACCTGCCTCCTGAGAAATCTGTATGCAGGTCAAGAAGCAACAGTTAGAACCAGATATGGAACAATGGACTGGTTCCAAATAGGAAAAGGAGTACATCAAGGCTGTATATTGTCACCCTGCTTATTTCACTTATATGCAGAGTACATCATGAGAAATGCTGGGCTGGAGGAAGCACAAGCTGGAATCAAGATTGCCAGGAGAAATATCAATAACCTCAGACATGTAGATGATACCACCCTTATGGCAGAAAGCAAAGAAGAACTAAAGAGCCTCTTGATGAAAGTGAAAGAAATGAGTGAAAAAGTTGGCTTAAAACTCAACATTCAGAAAACTAAGATGATGGCACCTGGTCCCATCACTTCATGGTAGATAGATGGGGAAACAGTGGAAACAGTGACAGACTTTATTTTTGGGGGCTCCAAAATCACTGCAGATGGTGACTGCAATTAAAAGACACTTACTCCTTGGAAGAAAAACTATGATAAACCTAGACAGCATATTAAAAAGCAGAGACATTACTAACAAAAGTCCGTCCAGTCAAAGCTATGGTTTTTCCAGTAGTCATGGATGGATGTGAGAATTGGACCATATTGAGTGCCAAAGAATTGATGCTTTTTGAACTGTGGTGTTGGAGAAGACTCTGGAGAGTCCTTTGGACTGCAAGGAGATCAAACCAGTCCATCCTAAAGGAAACCAACCCTGCATATTCATTGGAAGGACTGATGCTGAAGCTGAAGCCCCAATACTCTGGCCACCTGATGCGAAGAGCTGACTCATTGGAAAAGACTCTGATGCTAGGAAAGATTGAAGGCAGGAGTAGAAGGGGATGATAGATGATGAGATGGTTGAATGGCATCACTGACTCGATAGACATGAGTTTGAGCAAGGTCAGGGAGTTGGTGATGGACAGGGAGGCCTGGTGTGCTACAATCCAAGGGATCGCAGAGAGTCAGACACGACTGAGTGAACTGAACTGATGTACTTCTGTATCTTATTTATCTTTGCATTTGCTTCTATCTGATGTTTATTTTTAAAATTTTATTTGTTTGGCTGTACTGGGTCTTAGTTGTGGCATACAGGAACTTTAGTTGCAGCATGCAAACTCTTAGTTGTCGTCTGTGGGGTCTAGTTTCCTGACTAGGGATTGAACCTGGGCCCCCTGCATTGAGAGCTCAGAGTCAGCCTCCGGACCACCAGGGAAGTCCTTCTGATTATTCTTTTTTAAAAATTATTCTTGTGTGCCTTTTTAAAATTTAATTTGGGCATTGTGAATAAAAAATGTAGAGACTGATGATGATGTTATTTTTTTTTCCATCAAGGGAAAAATAATGAAGTAAATTCATCTTAGAATGAATAACTACTAAGATGAAAGCTAGAACAGCTGGATTCTGCTCCTGACACTGTCACTGTGAGCTTTCAAAAGTCACCGTCAGGGGCCTCTGTTAACATTAAATGCTCTCTGCCGTCTTGTTAGATGCAAGAGATTACAATTCACTGATTTCCTCCTGCTACAGCGGTATATAAAATCTCATGGAATGGAGAAGAATAAACAGTGTTTAAGCTTAATAATACCTTTCTGAAATGAGAACACTGAAGCCACAAACTTTTATTAACTCACCTGCAGTTGTAGAAATTACCCAGGGCCTTCAATTCAGCTTCTCTAGTAGACATTGGGGTGTGTCAGGAAAATCAATCAGGACCCCATATTTCAAGAAAATCCTAAATATAGTTAATCTAGTGTTTCTCTTAGCCTATAGTATTGGCATTTAATGAGTGTCTAGTCAGTATTATTTACAGCTGTCATAGAAATTTTGTTGTTCCTTTGCTCAGTCTTGTTGGGTCTTTTCCAACAAGTCCACTCTGCCTTAGGTGGTCAAAGTATTGGCGCTTCAGCATCAGTCCTTTCAATGAATATTCAGGGTTGATTTCTTTTAGGATTGACTGGTTTGATCTTGCAGTCCAAGAGACTTTCAAGAGTCTTTTCCAGCACCACAGTTTGAAAGCATAAATTATTGGGCACTCAGCCTTCTTTATGGTCCAACTCTCACATCTATACATGACTACTGGACTACATAGCTTTGACTATACAGACTTTTGTTGTCAAGTAATATGTCTGCTTTTTAATACACTGTCTAGATTAGTCATAGCTTTTCTTCTAAGGAGCAAGCATCTTTTAATTTCATGGCTGCAGTCACCATCCGTGGTGATCTTGGAGCCCAAGAAAATAAAACCTGTCACTGTTTCCATTTTTTCCCCACCTATTTGCCATGAAGTGATGGGACCAGATGGCATGATCATACTTGTTGAGTTTTAAGCTCACTTTTTCATGCTTCTCTTTCACTTTCATCAAGAGGCTCTTTAGTTCCTCTTTTCTTTCTGCCATTAGGGTGGTATCATCTGCATGTCTGAGGTTATTGATATTTCTCCCAGCAGTCTTGATTCCAGCTTATGCTTCCTCCAGCCCAGCATTTCTCATGATGTACTCTGCATATAAGTGAAATAAGCAGATGTACTCTTTTCCCCAATTTTGAAACAGTTCGTTGTGGATGAAATGTTACTTGAACTTAACTAAGCTTCCTTGGTGACTCAGATAGTAATAAATCTGCCTGCAATGCAAGAGACCCAGGTTTGATCCCTGGGTCAGGAAGATCTGCTAGAGAATGGAATAAATGCTTACTCCAGTATTCTTGCCTGGAGAATTCCATGGACAGAGGAACCTAGTGGGCTTCAGTCCATGAGGTTGCAGAGTTGGACACGACTGAGTGACTAACACTTTGATATCACTTTTGACAAACACTAAAGTACCAAAATTAAACAAGTGTCCAAAACATTCTGAGAAAATTGATTTGACTTATCTCGGGAAATAATCCACAACTTGAGATCTCTCTTCCTCCTCCTCCTCCGTCACTCGCCTTTTCCCTCTACACGCACATGCGCACACACAACATGCACATGCACACGTGTGCGTGCACACACACACACACACACACACACACTTGTTTTCTTTGATTAATATAGCTTTAGTTCTGCTTTCTCTGCCAGGAAAGTAATACACCCAAAGAGCTGTATTCAGATGAACCCATTAACATTTCTCCTAAGAGGGAAAAAGTTAGCAAGGCTCATGGATGAACTATCAAACTTCCAAACATTTATCCTTTATTACACTGTAATGTCTGTAAGAAAAAAAAATGTAGGCTATTTCTCAGTTACTAAGATTCACCAAACTTAGAGCTAAAATGATAAAAATGACAACAAAACACCTTTTCCTGTGTGTCTTCAAATAACGTTTACCTTGAAATTTCAAGCTTTCGGGAAAATACAGAGTATATTTTGCAAGCAGTCAGGTCTTTAACCATCTATTTTTTTGTGTCATTTTTACATTGCTTTCCTATTTAATATTTCATATCAGTTTGAAGCTTCTTTTATAAATATACCTTTTCCATTCTTCACCCTCTTCCTCCCATTATGAAGCCTAGTCTAAATTTAATATTATTCACATGCATATTTTGTTGCACATTTAAAAATTATGCTTTATCCATATTCATGAACCATACACAGTATTATTTTGAATGTTTTCAAGTTTACTTAAGTATTATATTTAAGTATTTCTTTTCTCCTTCCATGTTTGTCAGTGATTTGTTTCTGAGATTTTTCTCATGCTGAGATGTGCAGCTTTAGTTCATTCATCATTATCATTGTCCCCTACCCCTTTGTATCAATGCATCCATCCACTCTAGTAGGCATTCAGGCTGATCCCCATTTTTCTCTTTTTTAAAACACTGACAGTAGTCATTCCTGTGTATTCTTGTTTACCTATGCACAGGATACTCTGGGCCATTTTCCTACAAGTGGTATTGTTGTATGCCAGATAGACTTATTTCCAACTTTACTACATAATGTCCCTTTCTTTATCAAAGTGATTGTTCTGGCTTCCATACCAGTCCCACCCCCTCCCCCAGTTGTGGACAAGAACCTCTCATTCTCACCTGATATTTAACTGTTGCCACATTTGTTCATTGTTGCTTATGTTCAGTTCAGTTGCTCAGTTGTTTCAACTCTTTGCACAGACTGCACCACACCAGGGTTCCCTGTCCATCACCAACTCCTGGAGCTTGCTCAAATTCATGTCCATTGAGTTGGTGATGCCATCCAACCATCTCATCTTCTGTTGTCCCATGTCCTCCCTCCTTCAATCTTTCCCAGCATCAGGGTCTTTTCCAGTGAGTCAGTTCTTCACATCAGGTTGCCAAAGTACTGGGGCTTCAGCTTCAGCCTCAGTCCTTCCAGTGAATATTCAGGGTTGGTTTCCTTTAGGATGGACTGGTTTGATCTCCTTGCAGTCCAAGGGACTCTTAAGTGTCTTTTCCAACACCACAGTTCAAAAAGCATCAATTCTTTGGCACTCAGTTTTCTTTATGGTCCAGCTTTCACATCCTTACATGACTGCTGGAAAAACCATAGTTTTGACTAGATGGACCTTTGTCAGCTGTCTCTGTTTATTAATATGCTCTCTAAGTTAGTCATAGCCTTTCTTCCAAAGGGCAAGCATCTTATAATTTCACGGCTGCAGTCACCATCTGCAATGATTTTGGAGCCCAAGAAAATAAAGTTTGTCACTGTTTCCATTGTTTCCCCATCTATTTTCCATTTGCTATCATCTTAGTTTTCTGAATGTTGAGTTTTAAGCCAACTTTTTCACTCTCCTCTTTCACTTTCATCAAGAGGCTCTTTAGTTCTTCACTTTCTGCCACAAGTGTGGTGTCATCTGCATATCTGTTATTGATATTTCTTCTGGCAATCTTGATTCCAGCTTGTGCTTCATCCAGCCCAGTGTTTCTCAGATGTACTCTGCATAGAAGTTAAATAAGCAGGGTGACAATATATAGCCTTGACGTATTCCTTTCCCAATTTGAAACTAGTCCGTTGTTCCATGTCCCTTTCTAACTGTTGCTTCCTGACCTGCATACAGATTTCTCAGGAGGCAGGTAAGGTGGTTGGTATTCCCATTTCCTGAAGAATTTCCCAGAGTCTGTTGTGATCCACACAGCCCATACCTTTAGCATAGTCAGTGAAGCAGAAGTAGATTTCTGGAACTCTCTTGCTTTTTATGTTATCCAGTGGATGTTGACAATTTGATCTCTGGTTCCTCTGCCTTTTCTAAATCCAGCTTGAACATCCTGAAGTTCTCGGTTCATGTACTGTTACTTATGTAGTGGAAAGTAAAATGGTATGTGGAATTTTAAATTTATTTCCTGAACACTATTATATTGAGCCTTTATTTCAATATGTTTATTGAACCATTTAGGTTTACTCTTCTGTGAATTGATTGTTCAGTTCTTTATTTTTACATTGGGTTGTATGTCTGTTTTTATAGCTTTGTAAGGATTCTCTATACATTTTGATTGTGTTCAGTATCTTTTAGTCAGTAGCTTCTCTTTTCACCTTGTCATGGTGACATTTCTTTAGAGTCATCTTGAATTTTATGGTGATCAAATTTACTGAGACTTTTTGTTTGTGATTTTTATATCTTCATTAAAAAATCAATATATAACCTGAGGACATGAGATGTTCTTCTGTAGCTTCTCCTAATACCTTAACAGCTTTGTGTTTTGTATTTAGAAGTTTTCAGCTTTACTGAGGTATAATTGAAAAATAAAACTACAAGATAAAGTATCAGCATGGTAATTTGATATGTGTATCCATAGTGAAAGATTGTTCCTTGACATAGTAATTAACATATCCATCACTTACCTCATTTAGGGATTTTCAGCTACTTTAATATTATTTCTCTATGTTTTGTGAGATAAAATATTTTATTTTTTCATAGAGACTACATAGTAATTCATTCCCATACTGGATAAAGTATCATTTCCCCAAAGTTTGTGTGTCATTATTTTTATTTGTGGGTGTATTTGTGTCTAAGCTCTTTATTTTACTCCCAGGGATATATTAATTTATTGGTGTGTAAAACCATGAACTGTTAACTGTGTATCTTTATAAAATGCCTTGATATTTGATTGGGCAGCATCCTCATCTTGTTCCTCCACATTTATTGGATGTTCTTAGCTGTTTGCTATTCCATGTGAACTTTGGGATGGACTTTTGAAATTCCTTTAAAATAGGTGGAAACATTGTTTATAATAAGTTTGAGTTGTTTGGTATGTGGCAAATTGATGTAGTGGGTCTGCTAGGCTCCCATAATAAAATACTACCTATGAGGTGGTTTAAACAACAGAACTTTACTTTCTCATAGTTGTGAAGCCTTCCAGCCTAAGATCAAGGTGTCAGCAGGCTTGGTTTCTTCTCAGGAGGTCCCACATGTACACCTTGTTGGGTTGCATTTGTTAATGTTGTTCAGTCGCTAAGTCGTGTCCGACTCTTTGCCACCCCGTGCACTGTAACCCGCCGGGCTCCTCTGTCCATGGAGTTTTCCAAGCAAGACTGCTGGAGTGGGTTGCCATTTCCTCCTCCAGGGGATCTCCCTGACCCAGCCACTGAACCTGCATCTCCTGCATCACAGGAGGATTCTTAATCACTGAGCCACCAGGGAGGCCCTGCATTTGTGAATATTTAATTGCAAATATTTTGCATCTTTTTTCAAGTGTGAGTTTGAACTATGATTTGACTGTCTTTATTCTTCCCTTGTCTTGTTCTGATTTCATGGCTTTAGCACTTAGCTGCTGTTTTTGGGGTGGCCTTGAGAAAAATCTAATAGGACACATATAAGATGGCTTAGTGGGACTCCCTAGTAAACATTTCTGAGACCGGTGTGTGGGAATTAGAATATCTTTACTGTAAATTATTTTAATCTGTTAGGTTATTCAGGTTTTGCATTTACTTTTTCTCATTCTTAGTAATCAATATTTTGCAAATATATCCATTTTTCAAATTTATTGGCATAAAGTTGTTCACAGCATCAACACTATTTTTTTGTTTATAGTTAGGCCCCAGTTTTCCTTTCTAATATTGTTGTTTGTATTTATTTTTATTTATTTATTTGCCTTGCCAGGTCTCACTTGTGACATGTGGGATCTTTAGTTGTGGCTCATTGGCTCTAGCTCCCTGACCTGGGTCGTCCCCAAGGCCCCTTGAATTGGGAACATGGAGTCTTAGCCACTTTACCACTGGGGAAGTTTCCGTTTCTCATAGTGTTTTTCTTTCTCTTTTCATCATTCATCCCATCAGAGTAACAACATTTCCATTCCACTTTTATTATTCTCAGTAGCAGGAAGGACCTCCTGTCCATCAAAGGCTTATATTTCCTTTTCCATACTGTAGACTTCTTTCTGTTAAGTGGTCCCCAACTAGGGTCCACATTTCCCAGACTTTCCATGCAGTGAAGTGCATCCACATGCGCAGAGGGAAATGTGTCCATTCTCACACTTATTATCCACTGACTGGATACAGAAAACTTTAGCCATAGAGAAGGTTGACTTCTCAAGCTGAAAGGACTTTGGGTCCCTCTGTACGGCAGCCAGAGGAATGTACTTCTCATGTCTCTGACAGTGGGGACTCTAAAAATTATGACTACCTTTGCACCACGGTCAACATGCTGCCCAAGACCTTCATGAGCTCAGCAGAGATGCTAAAGTAGGCTCACTCACTCTCTAGACGTGTGGGTCTCTGACAGAGACTTTGACTTGAGAACTCTCTATCGGTCTTGCTGCGACTTTCTTGAGTTGCTCTGACTTCTAAGCCTTTTTCTCTCTCCTCCACAGACGTCAGACTTGCATCAGGTCTGATGGCTTTCTGCAGCTCCCTATACATTTCTCCTTACTGAATTTTCCTCCTAAGTCTCTAGGAAGTCAAATTCCATCTTGGCATCTGCTTTTCAGAGACTTGAACTAATACAGATGGTGCCAAGAGTGGATATAAGATGCCATCCTGAATTCCTTGGCACGTGGTTGCCTTGCTGAATATTGCACTGGTGGTGATGGGGTCAAGCCTCACTATAGGGAAGATACCCTTGTAGGGATGAAAGTTCAAGCATATGAAAGGCAGTAGGAGAAGATGTCTACAGGGCAGCAGAGAAGTGAGGTGGCTAGAGGTATTGCTAAGTGGAATCTTCACCCTGCAAGGAGGGTAACAAAGAACGAAAGACCATGCACAAGCTTAAGGATGCGTGCCAGAGGGCCTCTCTGGGAGTGCCTAAGGAGGCTTCCAGCTTCTGCAGTAGCAGAGGGGACACAGCTGAGCCGCAAACATGAAACCTCATAATTTCAGAGCTCCAGAGATCCAGTGCTCCAGAGATACTCAGTGTTCGGTTGAATAGGTCTACAATGCTATAGTCTCTGGATGAGAAATCCAGAAACCCTGGAATGTGGCATAGGAGAATCCTGAGAGAAGTGCCGGGGGATGTTGGTTTTGCAGGTCCCTCTGAACCCTCGTCTGGCATGGAAGTGGCTCTTCCCTAGCACTTGGCTGGGAATCTCCATGGGGTCCTTTCTCCCCCTCAGCAGACTCCCTCTCTTCTTATCCTTGCTGTTAGGCTGATAACTAGTGTTAAATCCCTATGTACACTGGCTGGAAAATTACTGGTCCTGATAAGGGAGGGAACAGATTATGAAAGAAAGGAACAGCGATGATTAGAGAACTGTACAAGGAAGACCCAGATGCTAGTTTCTGAGAGTGCTTGATCATGGAGCTAGGATTCAAAAGCAAGGCTCCTGACAATCAGGTAAAGGATGCTTTTATCTACCCTAGCAGTTTGTGTGAAGGAATAACCATGTCTTGTGTCCTCATGGCCAGTAATACTGACTGGTTAATGGCCACCAGTTTGAACAGATCAACCAGTTAGTCGTGGAAGGTTTAAATAAGATTGGGGGTGGGGAGAGAGGGACAGAGGGTGAGAGAGATGTATATACTTATACACTCATGTGTGTATGTGTAATATACCCTAGGATGCTGACACAGGGTGGATTTTGAACAACTAGAGCCTTCTAGGTTCTCCTTGTCTCTTTCATGGGTATTCCATTTACAAGTCTACATTTTTGCATAAAAAATAGAATACAGACATCATAGTCCTTGGGCACCGTGCAGATCCTTCGTTAATGGAAGGTAAGCTAGCTGAGCCTGGGAAATCTCCAGAGAGGATGGCGTGTGGCCACAGTAAAGCAATAAATCATAAAACCATCTTCCAGCAGCCTCAGCTGCAAGTGTTTTTTTTTTTTTTAATCTACTCTTTTAAACAACTCTTTTTAACAGCATCTCACTGTTTCTCCCTTAGGAAATTATTTCACTGTATAATTGCCCTTGCTTCCAGTGAAATTTTTCTTAATGTCCAATTCAAATTGCTGCATTTTTCAGTCTCAGGCCATTGCTCTCTATTACATTACCATTAAGCACTTTAAGTAACTCCTCTGTCTTTTGAAAAGGATGAAATTGGCTCGTGAGTTTCATTGGAAAATGTGGCCTCCTCCTTGTAGATAAATTTTAAACCCTTGAAAAAGATAGGTGATTGTCTTACTTCTTAAAAAAATTTTTTTTTCTGTTTTTCATCAGCTTAGAAACAATTCATGGACAGATCTATTTGATTCAGATGGCACTATATACTTGATGTTTCTTCCACTCACCCTGTAATAGGAGGGTGTGTTTGTGCTCAGTTGTGTCCAACTCTTTGCAACCCCATGGACTGTAGCCTGCCAGGCTCCTCTGTCCATGGAATTCTTCAGGCAAGAGTACTGGAGTGGGTTGCCATTTCCTCCTCCCAGGGATCTTCCCAGCCCAGAGATCAAACCTGAGTCTCTGGTGTCTCCTGCATCATAGGTGCATTCTTTACCCAGAGGAGGGCCCACACACTCATTTCTTCAAAGAAATGTGAATCCTGTATAAGCTAAGGTGGTGGTGGTGGTGGTTTAGGCACTAAGTCGTGGCCGACTCATGTGACCCCATGGACTTGTAGCCTGCCAGGCTCCTCTGTCCATGGGATTTTCCAGGCAAGAGTACTGGAGTGGGGTGCTTCTCCGGTGAGCTGAGGTATTTGATGGAAAAGGGAGACGGCATGTGTGCACAGACAGCAGTGCCTACTGACTTGCTGGAGAACCCAGGAGAAGCAGCTGCAAACTCTGTATGCAAAGAGATCCAATTACAAGAAGGTGGCATTCTTATGAGAGCATTATGGCAACACAAACAGCAGTGGTTTCCAAGCTGGTAACACAATAAAAGCCTTTGGGGTACAGAGGGAGCAATAAGGCCCCACGTCATCCCCACATTTAACCAGATCTGTTTTATTGGACCATTCCGATGTTGGATCTCTTAACAAGAAACATGATTCAAAATCTCACAATAGGGACTTCCCTGGTGGCCCAGTGGTTAAAACTCTGTGCTTCCAGTGCAAGGGGTGTGGGTTTGATCCCTAGTTGGGGAACTATGATCCCACATGCTGCACATGTAGCCAACTGCACCCCCCCCCCAATTTCACAATAAGCTGTCCTATTTTTAATTCCAGGACCTCTCTTCTGTATCATCTTCTTCCTTACCCCGAAATGAGCCCCCGCCACCCACTGCCCCTGCCATCCCCTGTTTGCACCAGACTCTGAAGTGAGGTCTTGAACCTTCAAAAAGCAACTCTTTCCCAACAGGATGCTATCTAGCCCAGTCAGTCTGACCAGTGCATCAGCGGTATACACATTATCATGAGTGCCTGCTATGTTTGCTCCTTGACTGTTCATCAGATCCCCGTTTCAGGGCTCACCCCTCTTCAGATTTACATCTTCTCCTGTTTGCTCAGTATCTGACTTCCTCTCCTCCTGTAACAACACTGAGAGGAATATGGAATAAAGCAGTGAAATAAATCAAATAATAAACTCAGATATCAAAGCGCTCACTGCACATCTGCAGTCAGGGGGTTGGTTATTATTGCCTGAGCAGAAGCAACCTCATGCCCAGTAGATGACCCAGTTCTCTGTTAGGACATCAATCAGAAGCTGATTTTCCTCCATGGAAGAATAGTATCAGATACCTCTCCCCACACTGTGTGCACAATGCTGGGAGCAGCAGAGAACCTAGTTCCAGGAGTGAAAAGCTCTTGCCACTGATGACACGTAATAGGGGTAAATCTGCTTTGGAAGGAGAAGATTAGAGGTCGCAAAACTACACAGAAGGCAACTTGAACTTGAAACAGACACTACAGCTGAGGACTATTGGAAAATAATGTCAAAGCCCTAATGAAAACAACTTTCTCTGTAAAGAGGGTTTTTGACAGAATAATGGGGGGGGGGAAGCAAATATTTTTGGTCCTGTATAGAAGAAGTGTCAGCTGGCAAAGTACAGAAAACAAAACAGTGTTTTGTGAGCCAGAATGGACAAATGTCTCACCAGTTTTATTCTGTTTTTTAACAAGAGCGACTAGGTGGTTGATATCTGATGTTACTGAATATTGGGTGTTGATACAAAATGCACCGTGATGGAGACTTGGCAGCCCTCCTGTGCTGCTCGGGTTTTCTGTTCGGTCTCCTTTGTTTTATCTTAAAAGGTTGTAGGAACTGTGCCTTGTGATGCAGCATAAGACAGTGCGCTTACATACAGATGCTTCTATCCATGAGGGGAAGAAGAAAATACATAGTTCTCAAGCTTTGCTGCCCATAAAAATAGAATTGCTAAGACTTAAGAGCTAGGACTCGTTTCTGACTGAGCCCAATGGTGCTAATGGTAACTGTAGCTCAGCGCCAGATCATTACTATTATTGTGTTTATCTCTGGTTTCTGAATGAAGATCCCTTTCGAGTCTCATGCACACCATTTGTTGAGGCCCATGCTTCTTTATGAACCATGGCTGAGATCATGTGACTTTTCATTCAGAAATCTTCAGGAGCCTCTAGTTGCCTGTTAACTCATGATTGGCTTTCAAGACCATCCCAGCCAGGCCCTCTGTCAGTGTCCCAGTGTTCAGTCTCTCCTTTTCTTCTATGCGTCACCTCCCACTCCAGCCAACCTGGAGCCTACAAACCTTCAAGTTATGAATTTTCAAAGATGTGACTGTGCATCTGGTTCTAGCAGGGAACCAGAACCCACGCCATCAGCACCAGGCAGGAGTGAAACTGCAGGCTGCTCTCCATCTTCTGTGGCTGACAGTCCTTCAGCTCTACCGCCTCCCACCTCCTCTCCCTCCTCCCATCAGTAACTTCTTGCCTGTTCACTCGATACCAGCCCCTGTATGCCAACTGTTGTGCTGTACTGCTGTACATTTCAAAGTACTCTACTGTACGGTTCAGTTCAGTTCAGTCACTCAGTCTCGTCTGACTCTTTGCGACCCCATTAACCTCAGCATGCCAGGCCTCCCTGTCCATCATCAACTCCCGGAGTTTACCCAAACCCATGTCCATCAAGTTGGTGATGCCATCCAACCATCTCATCCTCTGTCGTCCCCTTCTCCTGCCCCCAATCCTTCCCAGCATCAGGGTCTTTTTCAATGAGTCAGCTCTTCACATTAGGTGGCCAAAGTGTTGGAATTTTCAGCTTCAACATCAGTCCCTCCAATGAACACCCAGGACTGATCTCCTTTAGGATTGACTGGTTGGATCTCCTTGCAGTCCAAGGGACTCTCAAGAGTCTTCTCCAACACCACAGTTCAAAAGCATCAATTCTTCAGCACTCAGCTTTCTTTTTAGTCCAACTCTCACATCCATACATGACTACTGGGAAAACCATAGCTTTGACTAGACAGACCTTTGTTGGCAAAGTAATGTCTCTGCTTTTTAATATGCTGTCTAGGTTGGTCATAACTTTCCTTCCAAGGAGCAAGAGTCTTTTAATATCATGGCTGCAGTCACCATCTGCAGTGATTTTGGAGCCCAGAAAAATAAACTCAGCCACTGTTTCCCCATCTGTTTCCCATGAAGTGATGGGACTGGATGCCATGATCTTAGTTTTCTGAATGTAAGATTACAAATGTTTATTTTTTGTGTGTTGTGTGAAAAGTAGTATAAACCTATTACAGTACGGTGCCATATAGCTGATTGTGTTGGTTGAGTACCTAGGCTAACTGTGGGACTTAGGAACAATTTAGATTTACTAATGCACTTAGAGCAGAACTTATTTGTATGTAGGGGACTGACTGTAGTTAATCTTTTCCTTCCTTTTTCTCTCCCTTGGCATTTCTCCTGGCTAGGCTGGGGCTCACCCACGCTCAGGTCTGCAGGCTCAAATTCCATCTGTTCAACAGGGCCCCGGTCAAAAGCCTCATAAAACCACAGCCAGAAGCCGCCTGTTCCTTCTCCAGAATCCTATTTTAATGTGTCTTATATTTAAAATAAAAAAACTATGACTAACTTCCTATATTTTTAGTTAGTTATTTGGTATAATTTATTCTGAAAACTCATGAAGTTCCACAGGCTCCACAGACTGTGGTACAAGGGCTTGAAATGAATAAGACGGTATCAATGCTTGTTGAGTAAGTGGGTGCCTAGATCAGTCTTGCTCTCTTTTACATTCATGTAAAGATCTGAAAAATCATCTGGAATAACTATATCTACATAGCTGTATGACCGTTACTACCATTTTAGACATAAATAGAAATATCAAGTCCTTCAATATTAAGAATTAAAAGGTCCAGAAATATTGGTGCCAAGGCTTACCTTTCAGCTCATGTGTTCAAGGAGTCAATAATGCATTCCGGGGGCAGTTACCCCAAGATGTCACAGCTGAAGTAAGGTTGTAGTATTATTACATTTACACTTTAATAGTCTAATATGGTATCTATAGAAATAAAATAACCGTGTTTGTATTGTTTTCAGATGCCTTAATATAATGAAAAATGTATGTGCCTCATAATATTAGTCTTTTGATATATTCTGTGAAGAGGATATTTTGTTCAAATATGTTTGAGAAAATATGCAAATTATGCTTCCCTCTTACATTGTAAAGGTTTCCAGAAATCAGACAGCTTTTTAAAAGGTTGTTTGACTTTCATTAACCTTGTCTTCCAATTATAACTGTCCTGGGAACAGTCAGGTTTAATCTAACAACGATAAATATCCCAGGGAAAAAGTCTTCTCCATCTTTAGGGTGAGGTATGTACAGTTCTTTTTTTTGTTTTTGGTCTGGGAATGATGAGTTTGCCTATGAGGGACCCCAGGCTGCTGGTGAGGGTGGGCATGCACCTCTCTCCTGGATGTGCCTGTGTATGCAGAATACAGGTAGCAGGAGGACAGGCACATGGAAGCATCCTCTCCCATGCCAGCTGCTGGCAAAAGTGGAAACTGAGTCCAAGCACTCACTTATTTTGACAGCAAAAGCCATGTCTGCTGCCACTTTCTTTCCCCTGATTGTGTCTGCTTTGTCCTTCCTCCTCGTGAAGCTGCTCTGGCTCATGTGTACTCCACTTTTCCCCCCTACATTTTGGCTGCACCACGCGGCATGGGTAATCTTACTTCCCCAACTAGGGATTGAACCCATGCTCCCTGCGGGTGGAAGTGGGCCTGCGGTGGAAGTGCAGTGTCTTAACCAATGGACCACCAGGCACGTCCCTACCCCAGTTATTTTGTTTTGTGATTTATGACTTAGCCTCCGACTATATTTAATTAATTACATAATTCCATTTCCATAATGTTATATAACACAGTGTCTTACCCTATTCCACATGCTGGGGAATGATATTAAAATGATAAAATAATTATGGCTGAAATTGATTGTATCCTAGTTAGAACATTTAGTTCTAACCATCACAGGATAACCAAATGTATGAAAAAACTTACAAAAGTGAATCTGTGGGCATGAAATTTATTTGTAGTCTTACTTGGAATTGTGTCACTAATTAGGATATAGTCAAGTATGCAGTAAAAGTTTGCTGAATAAGTGAATGCATGAGTCACTTGTGGTCTCTTTTACTTTCATGTGGAGAATCATTAGAGATGACTATATTTGCATATGTATCTATATAAGTTTATAGACATATATATAATTTCCAAATGTGATTGTAATACAGTTTTAATCAATGTGAAAACAATTGAACGTTCTCCTGACAGTAAATTAAATTCTGGAAGTGCTTCACTAATAAAATTGTCTCTCTACACAGCCATCTCGAATATTCAAATGTAAAATGTAACATGATATTAGGAATAAGATAATACTGGGTACAAATATTTAGTGAGAGGAAGGAAGAAAGATGGCTTGGCTATAAACAGTAAGTAAAGGGATTTGCTATGCAATAAAAGTCAAATGTCTAAATATGAGAGTAATACATTTGGAAAAGAATGGCCAACAGCAATAAAGATCTGTCTCTACCCTTAGCATGATGTAGGCTTCCAACCCATGGGAAAGAAGGCTCAGTAATTTTAAGACTCCTTAAAGAAGTGCTTCAAATTTCTCAGAATGGTATGAAAAGAAAAACATTCAGCCTGTATTTGGATCCTTGGGTTTGGGATCACTGCCAGGGTCAGAGGGCTCCATGGAAAATATATTTCAGAAATGAGTCCACATTGGTGAGCCCCTCCATCCATTAGGCGAAGATACTAATTGAGCGACCACTTTGCTTCTTCTCAGAGCAGCTCTTGGTTTAAAAGCTACTCAACCTGTTGCTTTAATGGCTCAATTAAAAAATGCAACACTCCTATTTCTTAGAACATTATTCATAGTTCTGGTTTACTTATGATGAAGTCAGTAGAGTGAGATCTGGGGAAATGGAACAGACTTCACAAGGAATGAAGCTGATGATGGTATGTGTGTAATTCCCTTTTAAAGGAAAAATAGTGTAAAATTAAGGACCAGTAATCTGGGAGGTAGTTTGCATCTGGCTGCCTAACTCTATCTCTAGCTAAAGGACATGGACATGAAAAAATCTAATATACAGAATGTGATAGTATGAAAAATAATGGGAATTACCCATACATACTTGCCAAATCCTTCTCATAGGCAAGTGTTTTTTTAGGTATAGAGTTAACAGAACTGTTAGTCATTGTACTACTATAGCATGGTGAAAGCTGTGGGGTTTTCTTCTCTCATTAAACACCCACTGGAAGGGCCAAAGATGATACTCAGATGTTATTTTTTTCAAAGGCTGTCATGAATTGGTCTTACCTGCAGAATCGACAGGGAGTTAAACATTTTGAGATTAGACAGAAACAGCCTTTTCAATGTTTTTTGTGTGACTGCTTTGCATCTTTGTAACCAAATTCTTGCTTTATTTTGCCTTGTTTTAAGTCATTAGGACACACATCAGTACCTTTGAGTTCGTGACTGACTGTCAGTACCTGTGGTTCTTTACACTGTGTGACTCCACGTAACAGTGAAGTTAGACGGGGCCGGTTTCTTTCTTTCTTTTTGACTGCTGGGTCTTCGTTGCTGAGCACAGGCTTTCTCTCGGTGCGGAGAGCAGGCTTCTCCTTGTGGGCTTCTCTTTCGGCACACGCACTCCAGGGTGCGCAGGCTCAGTAGTTGTGGCACACGGGTTCAGGTGCCCCCTGGCACGTGGCATCTTCCTGGACCAGGGACTCAACTTGTGTTCCCTGCATTGGCAGGTGGATTCTCAACCACTGGGCCACCCAGGGAAGTCCTAGATTATGCCTCTTTTAATTTCCCTCTAAGCAAAGATACCTTGCTTCCCAGGTAGTGGATGGAATTTGGATGGAGGTGGTACAGGGTTTAGTACAGGATTGGTATAGAGCTGCTGTTCGCAGATTTTCCAGTTGGTGAAGTATAGCTACATGCCTTCAGTGGGCCTAAAACTAAAGGCCAGGTGTGTACAGTTTGAAAATGTGTATTCAGTGAGGGAATGAG
This sequence comes from Antilocapra americana, assembly GCA_007570785.1. Taxonomy (NCBI): domain Eukaryota; kingdom Metazoa; phylum Chordata; class Mammalia; order Artiodactyla; family Antilocapridae; genus Antilocapra; species Antilocapra americana. Next base: position 7,732,027 of record ML660201.1, on the reverse strand, counting down.
TCACATGTCATTTATTTCCAGGAGCTTTGTGGTATTCACGACAGGAAACTGCAGTTGGCTCAGTGTTTGCCTTCTAGTGTGATACCAGTTCATCTACAAACACCCAGAATATCTTTTCTGTGCATTATTTATAAAGTAGTGCTTGAAGGGGATAAAAGGGACACAAGCCAGCACACAGGGGAACAGAGAGTGAAAGAAACTGGTGGTAAAAACATGACCTTCCTCCATAAGGTCAAATAGTTTTATTTCGATTAAACACTACAATACGGTATATATCCATTAAAAAAAGAAAACTCTATTGTGTATATAAATTATTCCTTCCATTCATCAATTCTTTTCCGTTACAGCTTTGGTACAATGTAATTTCAGTATATAATTTTTTTTAAATACTTCTTAGCATCACAAACTCAACACAAAGTACAAAACTAATAATCCAAATTAGGGATAGTATCGTCTACACAGTGGTATTCAGTGGTAGGAGAAAATCTTACCTTGATGAATTCATGTCACTAGCTAAGCTAGAAAGGCATACCTAGCAGACATGACGGAAATATGCACCATTAACCAGCTAACGTGTGGATGACTCTTTTTTATACAGAATACCAGCAGCAGTCATTTGGGTGTGGAGTGAATACTTAAGTCCTCAGCGAGTTTCCCCACCCGGCTCCTCTTCCCTCCAAGGGCCACGGTAGTGTCTGAAGACACGGACCACGGCCGGAGTACTCAGAACTTGACCTGCCACCCGGCGTTGCTCATGCTGGCACAGTTGGTCCTGCAGCTGGCCGACATCACGGGGACAGTACTGGAGGGGCAGTGGGGGCCCATCAGCCTGAGGCTGCTCTGAGGGCTCGGCGGTGTGACGTTACAGTACACGGGCATTCCAGTGGCTGGGAGGGAGCCTTGGCCTGCCTGGGTAGGTAGCATGAGTGGCTGTTGGTACGACTGCTGGGGCAGTCCTTGAGAACCCTGGGTCATTGGCACCTGTGTGGGGACACAAGACACATTCCTGTATGAAGAGGTTACTCTGGGGTGTCCCACAAACAGTCACGCTTTGGGGGTCGAGTCCCAGTTGTGCTTCTCATCAGCTGTTTCACACTGGGCAGACCGTTTAACCTCTCTGGTTTTCTGATTCCATGTGCATAATGACACCTCCTTCAGAGTGCCCCTGAAAGAGCTGCAGGAGGATGCACGGCCCTTGGTAAATGCTCAGAAAGTGTTAGCTTTGAGCCTCTTTCCTTCCCCTTTCCTGGCTCTCCAGGGACTGCCATCTGGACCACCCCCTCTCGGGACTTCTCTCTGTTCTGGAAAGCCATGCTCCCATTCTGGTTTTATGCAGAGTGGCCTGGAGCCACTGATAATGAAAGAGGCTCTTGGCCCAGGAGCCGCCCTCCCTCTCAACTTGTAGCTTGGGGGAGAACATTTCGTGTTGAGTTGGCAGTAGAGACGGATGCAACGTGAGCAAGGATGGTTGAGGCAGGAAGACCGAGGATAGGGTCTCCAGGGCCAGAGGGACTTGGTGCAGCTAAACTGAATGATTCACATATCTCACCAAGCCCTCACTTTCCCTCTCAGTGTATTTCAGGATATACACTACAGAGGGGGGTGTGACACTTTAAATACTCAATGTGAGTTTAGTCTGGAAAATGCAACTGTCAGGTCCAATAAATACCCTTTAGATCAATCTGAGATGCCATTTTAAAATGCTTTATAAGTTAAATTTGTGGTGAAATGAAGTTTCTTTGGGTGTGATCAAAACAGATGAAAATTTGTCACGAGGACTTTCATTAAGTACCATTCCAACAGAGTGTCTAGACGTCTTCATGAACAGAACTTGAAAGAATTTTCCTTCGTGAATACAAAGTTTATATGGAACCAGACTTAGAAGGGCATTCAAAAGCCATTTTTATTATAGAAATGTACATTTTCTGTGTCTAGTATAATCCTGACTCAAAAATCAGCCATCAACACAACGGCACCTGGCACCCCTTACCACCTAGCCAACCATCTGAGACAGGGACACACCCACAGCCTGTACCTTGGCCAGTTCTGCTTTTCAGAGCACTGTTTTCCAAGCTCTGGACACGCACCTGATAATTGGACACGGCTGGGTAGGAGACCATCACGCTCTGCACTGGAGCTCCCTGCTGGCTGCCCATCATGCCCTGACTCTGAGGTGGCTGCTGCACCCCCATGAGGCCTTGGAACCCCTGCTGACCAGACAAGACTGGCTGGTAACCTGCAAGGAGGAAACATCTTTTGAACTGGTTGTACCGAGAACAAAGATGAAATTGCATGGAGTAAGAGAACTTCTGCACCGGCCAACCTGAGGACCCTTCACTCTCTGCGTTGGAATGCTTATTTCCTGACTATGCACGTTTTGCTTCTCAAGAGTGGATGAGGGTATGATTCCAAAAAATCCATTGGCATTTCCATCCAAGGGTTAGTGTTGTGATAGTGGTGCATTCTTCATGGCACAAAGATGGGAACCTCTACTGATGCTGGTTGACTGCTGTAAATTATACCTTTCAGATAGATAGGTCTGTCTTTTGCTTTGGTTTCAATGATACTTGGAGAAGTCACAAATTATCCAGTTTTTCTTTATCAAATGAACTCATTTTCTTACCCTCTGACTTTCCTGCACTACCTCACTTCACATAGAGATCACCAAACAGCCTGTTAAACTCTGGACACATTCTATTTTCCATGCCCTAGTGTACAAAAAGACTCGCAACTCTACCTAATTCAATATTCACTGATTCAGACAAAGGCAACAACAGCAGGTATATCACACTTTCATTGTTCCACCACTAGCCCCCAAGAGAACGTTCTGGCAAAACACTCCCATAAGAGACCATGTACCTATCATAGATTATACAGAATACAAAATTTAAAGAATGTATCTGCTTGTGTCCTTCCAGGTGGGCCAGTGATAGGGTTTCTTTTCTTTATTAAGGGGACCCAGCATTTATTCTAATTATTTTAACCCCTACTACAAGATGTGGTTTAAAATGCATTCTTAAAGCAAGGCTGTCAACTATTCTTATAAATATTGGAAAGAAAGTTATGATGTTGGTGAAGATGACATGGTGATAGAGAAATAAAACAGATTCACTTCATGCTATAAAATAAGGTCCTTCCACAGCTCCTGTTATTAATCATACTGAAACCAGGCCAAATGCTGTCTCAATACAGTTCTCTGGGAGAGAAACTTTATATTTTCTTGATGCAAACACTAAGTTTTACCATCAGATTAAAAAAATTGAAACAAAGGGTAAAAAAGTCCTAATCAGTGCCCATTGTTTATAAATAGCCTTTCTTTTGAGTGTATGTGAGAGTTTTAATTGAGAAAGGATGAAATTACATTAGAGACTTTACAACAGACAACTCCTGGCAATCCTGTGTTCGGCAAAAAATGTTTCGTTCACCTTAGAAATACTGTGAACGTGTACCATGCAAACAGTCACTCAGTTAAGAGATCAGCTCTATTCATCAAATGAGATGAAAATGAAGTGAAGTCAGGAACACTTGGGAGAGCAAACTCGGGGATGAGCCGGGTTAGGAGGCCTGGGCTGTGCCTGTGCCCATCAGTGGGTGGAGCCAGGGCATAATCTGGAAATCATCCTTTGACCTTCTGTTATGTGTTCCGTTTTTTACTCTCTTTACTCCATTTTAAAAGTGGTTTTACTTACTAGGTTATTTTAAATTCTAGTATAGACACCACTTACTAAGAATGTAATTAAGGGTTGTGACCACCTTCCCTCCGGTTATCCTGAGTTCATGGTACACAGTCATGAGCCTCCCTTACATGTGCTTTGCAGGTTTACTGGATCTCAATAACCTCAGCCCAGAGGGTGTGTAAATATGGCAAAGCGTTTGAAGTTTATACAATATGGAAAAATCATCAGACTTGGGAACAAGAAATGTGACTTAAGGCCACGTCACGGTCCTCCCTACCTCCCACAATGCCTCATATGCAGGGAGAAATTTCTTTTAACATTCATTGTAAAAATCTGTTCTCTATGATTTCCCTCTTTTATTCTTATACCCATTGGCCCTGAAAAAAAATGCTGATGGTGTTTTATTATTACTAGGACGTTACCACTAGCCATATCGAATTCACTGTAGCAAGGATTGTTGTTATATATGTTAAAAAAAAAAACTTGGCATGACTGTAGAAAATTCATGATCATAGCCTTCCTTACCATGTCCTATTTCTATAGCAGAGAGCAAGCAACGCGACCACACTTTCAGGTCTGTGGAATGGTGCTTATTTCTGGCTAAAGATTCAAAGTACAGGTTGAAAATGAGAGAAATGTCTTTTTAAAACAATCTGACTGATACTTGGATCTTAGGGTGAAGCCCTGTTGGTCTCGGGGGTACTATTGCAGGATACACATGGCTACGATAGAAAGGAGAGGGAAGAAGGGGAGGGGAGAGGGCAGGAGAGGTTGGGTGGCCTCCCGTCTATAGAGGATGCATTTGCTTATTGAATCCTTCCAGCCTTTCCTGAGTCATCTTCAGAATGACTCTGTTTCACAGCATCTGCTCAAAAAGAAACTGAGATGGCCTATAAAAGATTCATTTATTACATCAGCTCTATAAACCAAAATTGGGGTGAAGGGAAAAATCAGTCTGATGATAATAGAGCTGCTAAGACATAAGGAAAACAATGTCTTGGTAGGAAGAGGAAGTAGCTATCAGATAATATTCAAGGAGAGAAAAAGAGTGAGGAGGCTGGGTGGCCTCATCCTAGTAAAGGAAAGGTGCAGGCCCGGGGTGGGGTGGGGTGGGGGATGCACTTCATCTTCACTAAGCCCATGTGGGGACACTGCCATGGTGTCACCTCCCCAAGCCGCTTCTGCCTGATTTGTGAACTTTAACATGCAGTCACGCATAGCAGTGGGCTACCAGCCCTGCACCAGGATTCCCACAGTCAACACACTTAAGGCAAATAAGGATTTATGTGGGAAGCGAATCATGCCATACAGTTTCTAAATGAAAAGTTAAGTCCCATTTATATTCATGAACCCCATTCATTTCTCAGTTTGCTCTCCAGGCAAGAAATTCACACCTGGAATGGTTTAATCGGAGGGCACCACTGCTTTAAGTGATGCTACAGAAGGTAGGCAGCAGAATGGTCCTTGAGACAGGAGGCTGTGTGGAATGTGAATCTGAGCTCCGGTCTAGGAATAGACAAACAGAAATGTGATAGCAGTGACCTCAGTGTGAACTAACAGGGTCTGCCTGGGACACGGCTCGCCCGAAGGCGGAGACGTGGAGCTGGCTGGTGGCAGCCTGCTTATCTCGACTATGCAAATAAGAAGCCTGTTCCCCTTTGTCAGTTCTTAGCTGTGAAATGATCTGTTTTTCATATTTATTGAGGATTATCCAGATAGAATGCATTGTACAAAACAGAAACAGCAACAGTAGCTGCCCTGGAGGCTGACTAGGGCGATCGTAAAGACATTAGCTATTTGTATTATTCCTTTTCCAGTTGAGGTTAATTCAATTTTCATGTCACATGCGTCATTTATTTTCTGAAGGTAAAAGGTCAGGAATGGACAGATGCCTCCTGACCAGTAAAAGAATACCCCTCTGCTAAGACTGAAGAGGTGTAACATGTAAAATGCCTGGATCTTACAGATCTAAAATTTAACATTGTTTTGACTAAAATATGGTGGTTATTGAATACTCTTTGTAGTCTGAGGCTACTTCACATTAATATTCTGTCAAGGAAGCATTTCGCTTAAGACAGCGTATTTATGAAAAATCAATGTTAAGTGGAATTACAATTTAGGAATTAAAAATTGCATGATTGATAGGGATGTTATTTTAACTCCTATTTGTAAATACATTGCTACAGAGCCAACATTTTGGAAAGGAATGAATGACAAAATCATGACCTGTGTTTTTAGGTATTTGATTCCCTGGCTGTTGTTGGTTATGAAGGTTGAAGGTGAGGAGGGTGCAGTTAAGAGGGCAAATATTGGGTTGGCCAGAAAGTTCGTTCAAGTTTGTCTGTACCATCTTACAGAATGAACTGTTTGGCCAACTCAGCGTCTACAGAGCAAAGAAGCTACACAATTCTCAACACCTCCCCACGCCACCTAAGCAGTGCAATTTTCCTCTTATGTTTCTTAAGTATTCTTAATATGGTACAATGTCTTTTCAAATGATTAAAGTTAATAATCTGCTTAATAGAAAATATGACTTCTCTTGGGTGAACCAACACACACAGGCTTCCAGTAACCAGGGCAGCTGATTCTGAATTCAACTTCTGTTCTCTGTACATGGTTTTGAGGTGGAATTACAGTAGTTCAGCTGCGACATAGCTGGTGAAGAATATGAAAAAGAAAAATGCCTATCCAGGACTGACTTGTTCCTTTGCTAAATTCTGATAGTTCATGCATCCCACATACTACTTTCTATTAATAATATCTGCCTGGTTCTGTTTCTTGGTTTCCTATTGATTCTTTTACTTTTTCTTCTTCTTTAAAGATTCTCCATCATAACTGGCTACTTAGCTATACTGGTTTGATCACTTACTCTGATCCAGGCAGGAAATTAAGCACCTACACTTTATTGTCACAACAATCCTGGGAGGTAGTCAGTGCTATTAAACTCCTTTTACAAAAGACACAACTATGACCCAGACATTTGTCAGGGTCAGAGTGCTAGTAGGAGGGAAAGCTAGAATTTAGGTTGAGGTTTTCGGGCTTGGGCATCCCTGTGTTTGCTCACTAAATTGTAGTACTACTCATTACACATTCTTCCAACTCTGATATATTAACAAAATTTCCTTAGCATGGCAGCTACTCAATGGCCATTCACCGCATTCACTGTTTTCTCAATAGTTAAAACCATTAAGAGGATGAGAGTTACAATCCATAGTCTGCTGAACATGGTCTTGCTGGTATCAGAGAGAGAAAATCAAAGGTAAAGCATAATTGCCCTGACAAAATCAACTCCGACCACTCAATAATGATTTAAAGGTTGGTCACTCAGGTAATGGGATACCAGACTAGTGGTCAGGTTGGAGTTGGTGGGGGTGAACCAAATAATTCCAGTCCCTTCATTTACTTCATTAGTTCCTAATCAGTGGAAACGACAGTTTTCAGTTACTAGGTCCATTTCAAAGAACGCCTCTCCTTAGAATCTTCAAAGATTCTGTACATTTACTTTCATTTGTTTTCTCAAAAGGCTCTCAAAATATAAGATAAAAATAACTTGGGACTTCCCTGGTGGTTCAGTGGCTAAGACTCCCCACTCCCAGTGCAGGGGGCCAGGGTTCAATCCCTGGTCAGGGAATTAGATCCCACATGCCACAACTAAGACCCGCCACAGCCAAATAAATATTTTAGAAAAAAAAAAAGCATTAAAAAAAACTTATTTGCTTATTAAATGTAACACCAGTTCTGTTACTTGACTGCACCAGGCAGCTAACTGTAGCTAAGAAAGTCACGTGACCTTTGGAAATAAGAGTGTCTATAGTATTTGAAAGCTGGTAAGAGAAGATACACAGAAACTCTAAGATGTCAGATGAAAAGTGTTAGTCACTCAGGTGCATCTGACTCTTTGTGACCCCATGGGCTGTAGTCCACCAGGCTCCTCTGTCCATGGCATTCTCCAGGCTAGAATACTGGAGTGGGTAGCCTTTCCCTTCTCTAGGATATCTTCCCAGCCCAGGGACTGAACCTGGGTTTCCTGTTCTACAGCCACTGAGAGGCGGCAGTACTTTGTGAGTTCAGAGGCTGCTCTCATGATTGTTCTAATTCTATGAACACTATGGATTTGTTCCCAAGTTTTCTTATGGGATCATGATATCTCTATGGTTTCCTAAAAGAAGATCACCTCCTTATGCTTCAGAGGAGTAGGTCTGGGGTACCGGATGCCCAGTGCCAGGTAGAGTGGAAGGTGCCCTTGATGGTCTCCCTGACACTGGGCCTCCCTCGGGGTCCAGAGGAACATGGTCCCCTTGATTCTCCTGGCCTTCGCAGACACTGTCTTGCTTCTCCTCCCAGGTGATGACTCCCTGATGTGACAGCATAGGTTAAGTGGGGTTACCTCTGAAAAGCAAGGCATGTATCTTTTGAAGCATTTTGCCTTTATGTCAGCTTCCCAATTTATGTGCCCTAAAACCCCACATAGAACTTTTAAAAGAAGGAAGCAGTATAGACTGGATCCAAAGACTTTTTTTTTTTTCAAACATGTCCAAAGATTAAGATACAGAATAAAAATATCTTCCCTGGACATCATAAGGAGATACTGTTCTTATATATGAAGTAACATATCATAAAAATTGTCCAAAAAATGAAAAATGAGGGGTATAAAAAAAAAACCTGCCTTTTTATTGGTGGGGGGCATTGAAGTTCATTTTGACTTCTTTCATCTTTGAGTAAGTGCCTGCCTTCATCTGATTTACCAGCCATCTCGGTTCCCTTCCTCTTTCTCTTCCTCACCATTTATTATTCAGTGGCTTTCATTCCTTAGGAACAAGATGCAGGATGCACGTCCTTCCCAGGGAAGCCCAGTCCTTCCTAATGAACTTGGGGAAGGCTGTCACCAGCCGTAAGTGGAACTACGCTTCCTGAAGCAGTGTTTTTTCTTCCTACTTTCTCTTTTGCTCATTAGCTTGCTTGCTGCACAGAGTGTAATTCTTAAAAGCCTCTTTAGTGTCCCCCGAGAATGTCCACACATGGGTCATTTTCTCATGGCCGTCCGTACACATCAGATGAACCATCCTATTACTGCAAGCTTGGGGCCTCTTCATTGTAATTAGACCATCCGGATCCATGTTATCACAACTACAAAGCTAGTTTTCTTTTTCTCTCTCTTTTTTTTTTTTCAAATCAGGGCAAACATGAGAGACATTGTTAAGTGACTACAGGAACAGCTCATGCACAGAATTTCAATGAATGTCTCTGAGGGAAGCTGGCACTGAATTCCATTTTAAACGGACAAGGCTGTCATATTATTGAAGTAATTCTCTGAACTTTCCTGGCCCAGAGTGCTGCGCTGACAGCCAGAGAACCTCCATAACCTAGAGGGAGAAAACCTGCAGGAGATTCACAAACGTTTTACTTCCTTAATGAGGCTGCGTGGCTTAGAAAACGTGGCTTGCTTGCATTTCTGCACGTCTTCCAGTGTTAATTATGGGCATGCTTACACCAGACTGGGTGACAGCAAATTGGTGCTGAAGCAGCTTAGAGGAGTTCTCGCCATAGACTAAACTCAGGGTAGAGTGAAGACAGAGGTGGGTTTAATCATGGCCCATGGGAGCATTCCCTCTGAGGGGGTGTTTCCATTGACAAATTGCTTTCAATTAGCTGGCTAGGACAGGAGGATCCTGAGGTCAGAAGTCATGGAGTCAACCCCACGGGGATTCTGTCACTCTCACAGAGTTACAGGTTGTAAGCTAGCCCTGGCCAACTATTCTGAACACAAGTTCTATGGTCATAGATTAAATCTGTAGAACCCTACCTCAAAACAGAAAGAAAAAGTCCACCTACTTTATAGTTAATCAAAAGTAACCTGTTTATATAAGAAAGCATTATATATTATTTTCCCTAAAAGTCAAAGACAACTACCTTCTTCAATTGCAGACTGGCAGGGTTCTTACCTAAACTTTATTCTAGTGATAGATCCCAGCATTTGCGATCTTAGTTCCTCAACCAGGGATCAAACCGATGCCCCCTGCAGTGGGAGCGCAGAGTCTTAGCCACTGGACGGCCAGGGAAGTCCCTCTAGTGGTAGATTTAGCAGTAATACTGTTCCAGTGGTAGACTCTGCTGGGAGGCAACAGCAGTAATCTAGGCCAGAGACGATAAAGACAGATTCTAAGGCAGAGATGCAGGACAAGAGAGAAGGGACACACCAGGGAAATACTTAGGACATGAATGGCCAGATACTGGCATCCAAGAGTTTTAGTGATGTCACATGTTGGACGGACACTAGCTTGGACTGACTGTACCATAATCATAGATGTCAGCTGTCCACTGGAACCGAGACTCTGGTAAACAAAAGCCCTGATATTTAGTGCTCACTGATTTCCCTGACATAACTATCCCCACCAATTTCAGACTACAAAGGGCCTAACAATCAGCTGGCAAAATTCCTGATGTTTGGAATGTTGCTCATGTGGGCCAAAACAAGAGCTCTCTGGAACGCCACTGACCTGAGTCCAGTGCCGATCTGATTTTCAGTTTACTTAGATTTTGCCTCTTTTATCCTTCCTTCTTTGAACCTGTTGACTATGCTTTGCTCTTTCTTGTAACAGTAAGAGCCATTCATAGGATTTTTATGGACATGGAGAAGAAAGGCTCAGAAACACTGGACATACGCTGGATATACACTGGGGAGTACACTAAACCGTATACTAGACGGACACTGGGGAGTACACTAAACTGTATACTAGACGGACACTGGAGTCCACTGGGGCGGGCTGTACACCGGACCGGACTGGACACTGGATGCGTCCAGCTGCGCACTTGACCATATACCAGAGTGTCAGATGTGTCCAGCTGTGTCCACACGCTCTGGACTGGACTAGGTACTATACAGTAGACGGTACCGGACTGTAAACTGAACTGTACCATACAGTGGACACTGGACTGTACCTTACGATGTATGCTGGCCTGGACTGTATGCTGACTGTGTGGGAGACTGGACACTGGACCGTACCATGTGATGTACAACGGACAACACACTGGACTGTTGAGTACACTGTGTGCAGTGGATGTACACTGGCTTTGAAGAAACTGAAAGAAGTACCAGCATGATGTTTTCTGGTACATCATGGCTGCACATCCTTTGAGCATATATATGCAAAAGGCCAAGCTCTAATTTGGGATTTAGTTTCTTCTGATTTTTCCTTGAGGTCTAGGTAGACAGCATCAGTCCATTTTCAATTTCAAGATGCCAGAAAAGCTTAAAGGTCAACTTGCTTGCATTTTATTACAACAAAAGAGTGACTGATTCTACATTATATAACGGGCAGCTCAAAAACAAAAATCCTACAACTGAACCTGATATAAATGGTTTTCTACCCATAACTAATATTTTCTAAGGAGAAAATCTGGGGGTAAACATTTGTAAAGAAATTCTCATCATAGGGTTCAGGGAACATTAATTTTGAGTCCTTTGTGTTTCAATCAGTTTTCCAACAGATGGCCCCAAAGTGAAGCCGCTGAGCAACGGATGATGTCACAAGTCCAGGCAACAAGAACGAGATAGTTTCTGTTCATCTACCTAATCAACCCATGATTATCCTTGTTAAAAGCAATAAGAACAGTCTTTAATCTTACCATGAGGGGAACTGTTATTTAAAAGTATTGCTATTATCTGGTTGAGACAACAATTAGAAATCTACAGCCTTGTCCATGCAAATACAAATGTGCTTATCTTTTTAGCTGGAGCTGCAGGATATGGTCCACACTTAAAATCCCATTTCACAATAATTAAAAATGAACGAATGGTCTTCCGCCCAAGGCCTACTAGAGTTTCATCGTGGTTAGATTCTTTGTGCTTAGTTGCTCAGTCGTGTCCAACTCTTTGCAACCCCTTGGACTGTAGCCCACCAGGCTCCTCTGTCCATCAGGATTCTCCAGGCAACAATACTGGGTGGGTCGCCATGCCCTCCTCCAGGGGATCATCCCAACTCAGGGATCGAACCCAGGTCTCTAGCATTGTAGGCATGTTCTTTACCATCTGAGACACCAGGGAAGCTTATAAGCACCCAAATGGAGCATGAGCTGTATTGCCAGTCACGCCCTTTGCCGCCTACTGAATGCACTGTAACGAGATGATGCCAACACACCAGGTCTAAGAGAACCAGTTGAGGCCTCATGTTCTGACTTTGGCAGCACACCAGGTTGTGCTGAGAGTGTACTAAACCAGTCCCTTCTCAAAGCTTTGCCACTCAGTCCTGCCTCCTCATCACATCTCCATCTCCGAGCACCTGCTTCCCTGCCCTGTTTCCCTGGACAATGGTTCTCAACATTCTCCTGTCTCTGGAATCACTTGGTTAAAATGACCAAGTTAAAACAGACTGTGAGGCTTCAACCTCCAGAGGTTTTGATTCAGCAGGTTTAGGTGGGGCCTTGGGATGTGCCTTCTTGACACATTCCCAAGGGGATGCTGATGCTGCTGGTCTGGGGACCACACTTTGAGGATCACTGCTGGACCTTGGTTTTCAATGAATTCAGTCATTAAGTCCTGGCCAGCTCTTTTATGACTCCAGGGACAGTAGCCTAACAGGTTCCTCAGCCCATGGGATTTCCCAGGCAAGAACACTGGAGTGGGTTGCCATTTCCTTCTCCAGGGGATCTTCCCCAGCCAGGGATCGATCCTGGGTCTCCTGCTTTGGCAGGTGGATTCTTTACCACTGAGCCACCAGAGAAGCCCTTTCAACAAATACTTCTGCCTTGAATCCTTACCGTTTAAGCCTCTTACTTTTCCTTTCATATCATGACTGTTGGGATCTGACACATCACACCTTGTGTAGGAGCTGGCGGGGGGCATCTCTCCTGACTTCATTTTCCTTGTCTGTAAGTCTGGGACCATCCTTTTCTTAAGGGGTTTAGGATAGACCAAGATCCCTCTTATAAGAAACATCCAGAGACCGAGCACCTGGCTGTGACCAAGATATGTGACTGCTCTGCCCCGGCTCATCCTCTGGAAGAGGCAGTGTTTCTTATACGTCTGGGTCTAGCCTGGTAGTCTGCGTTCAGTGCCTCAAGAACATTTATCAAGGATGTTGATGAAAAACCACCCTCATTGTATTCGCCCTAAAGGAATCTTACATACCACAGGACAGAAAATAAGCCCACAGAGAGAGACCTGAAGAAAAACAATGAGGAAGCAAGACTTCCCTGGTTGCCCAGTGATTAAGACTTAACGGTTAAGACTTCATCTTCCAATGCAGGGAGTCTGGGTTTGATCCCTGATCAAGGAATTAGGATTCTGCATGTCACACAGTGGGGGAGCGGGAAAGTAGCAATGTACTCAGAACAGAACGCCCCACCTCTGCCCATGCCTGAGGGATGGCCAAAGAAAAGCAACTAATCACCAACAGCAGAGTAAAGACAAAGCTGACCAGATGCCAATGGTTTTTTTCTTGTCCCTTTTGCCTCTGGAAAAAGTTCCTTCCAGTAGCAAGTCAAGTGGGCACAGCACAGCTTCCATTTTCACCTGATAGTGTTGGGACAGGTACAGGGAGAGGCCTAAATAAGGAGGAGATATGGAAAGGAGCTGACAAAGGGAGTGGGAAGGGAAGAAAAACCCTCAGACACGTCTGGTATGCTCAAACCAGTCTGCTAGCACTCAGCCATGCATCTGGGAAAACAAATCAGATTCCTGAAGCCCCCTGTCTTTGGGACATAACTGTGGGCTTGCTTGTATGTCTTGATTGTCACTTGGCCTGAAAAAAAAAAAAAAAGCCAACGAGAAACCTGGCCCTTACCAACCTGCCCTCCTACCGCACCTATCTGGGATTCCTTGCTTTTCTAAATCTCTTCTTAGGGACTTTCCTGGTGGTCCAGTGGTTAAGACTTCACCTTCCAATGTGGGGGGTACAGGTTCCCTTCCTAGTTAGGGACCTAAGAGCCCACATGCCTTGCAGCCAAACAACCAAAACATAAAACAGAAGCAATATTGTAACAAATTCAGTCAGGACTTTAAAAACGGGGACGCCTCTGGTCCCCATGGTTAAGCATCCACCTTGCACTGCAGGGGACACGGGATCGATCCCTTGTCTGGGAACTGAGATCCCACCTGCCTCTGAGAAACTAAGCCCGTGCAGCACAGCTCCTGAGCCTGGGTGCTCTGGAGCCCACATGACACAACCAGAGCGTCAGCGCACTGCAAAGAAAGATCCCGCACAGTGCAACTGGACCTGGTGCAGCCCAAACGAAAGAACAGACTTTAAACATGGTATACATTAAAAAAAAGAAAAATTCTCTCTTGCCTTACCCTCCCCTCCTCCCCACTGCAAGTCTGAAATCATTCAACTTGAGTGGGAACAATGGATCTGGAGAGCTCCTGGTCCAGCCAGCTCAGGGTGATGAAGCTGGGGGTTCTGAGGGCTAAGAAGGCACAGGACTGCACACAGAATTTCTCATGAACTGGGGATTAAATCTCATTCTGCTGTCAGTCCCTTTGCTGGCACACATGCTACAGTGCTTCCTCCAAATATGACAGACTGGGCTCCTGGGCATGTTTTGACACACAAATGCTGGCTGTGTTGCTATTACATGTTATTACTAAGCACTTGGAGAATATACCTTGTGTATGTGACCTGGGGTTCACCAAGCTTGTTTCCAGTAGCTACCAACAGACTCTTCTAAGATAACCCACAGTAGGGCATTAAGGAGAAAGAAAAGAAAAATCTGGAGATTCAAGGGATATATCATGATTTGTAAAAGACAGGAATCAAACTATCTCTTTGGAAACTCTCAGCCCGACTGCATCTTGATGTTTAGACATAGATATGAGTGGGTCAGTGGAACAAACTCCGGGAGATGGTGAGGGACAGGGAGGCCTGCCTGGCATGCTGCAGTCTATGGGGTCGCAAAGGGTTAGACACAGCTTGGCGCCTAAACACACACACACGAGAAGTTATTTATCAACAGGCAATGTTTCCAAGTCATATGCTGAGTTAGTACAGGCCACATTTGCATGAACTCAAGCCAGGATAAGCAGCATTCATTCCCCTTTCTTCCTCCAAGCTTACTTATAGTAACCTTTATGGCTTGTACATCACTGAGTTAAGCACTTGAGGAGCAGTGCCATTATGATTCACTTTACAGAAGATCAAAGTAAAGCACAAGGAATCCCTAGACTGTTTAGGGACACAGGGCCCACAAGAACCAGAACTAACTCACGGGTCTTCTAGTCATCTCTCACCAGCCCCCACCCCCAACTCAGAATCCTGGCAGGCAACAGAATTCCACTGCAGTGATTCACCTGAAGAGATATTAATAGAGAGAGCATTGCCAGACTAGGAGGCAAGTTAAGACACCAGGATGGACTTCCCTGGTGGTCCAGGGGCTAAGACTCCACGCTCCCAATGCAGAAGGCCTGGGTTCGATCCCTGGTTAGGGAACTAGATCCCACATACCGCAACTAAGACCTGGTGCAGCCAAAAAAAAAAAAAAGACAGGAGAGGGAGACACCCAGAGCCTCACCACAGAAAGAACCATTTCTCCCCTCAGTGGGCAGGTGTCAGGGTGGAGCCAATGTTCCTGGTGGCCTTCGGGGCCACCTGGGGAGCTCTCTGCACAGTGAGGGAGGCCTGGCTGAAGAGATTCTGATCTCTCCTCCTCTGCCCTCCTGCTGCTGACACCTTCCACGGACAAAACCCACCTGGAAGCCACAGGACCAAGGAAGCTGAGAGATGCAGTTTGTGGAGTCAGGAGAGAAGGATGGAGAATGGCTATGTGACAAGAGGAGAAGCAAAAAGAATCCCGCCCTCACCTTCCCTTCAAAAATTACACAGAATACACCCTTATATCAAGCAGTATTCCCCTAACCACCCGCCAACCTGAGCAAACGAAGATTTTAAAAATGAGAGTTGGATAATGATGTTAGCAGAGTCGTGTCTCTTGGTTTTATAGATCTGTTTTCTTTTTTTTTCCCCTCAGAAAATTTTTTTTAAAACACCTGTTAATGTGTCAGACTGTGCACTTAGCATGACTGCTTCAGCAATTAAGTAAATGTTAACTCGTGAATTTAGATGTCATTGGCTATTAAGGCAGAATATTTGACTCTTGGCCCTAGTGCTTGCCTTTCCATTTTGAGGAAATGGCAATGTTTTGTAGGGAATTGATAATAACTTAGGAAGCATTAGTAAGTAATATCACTGTTTAAATGTCCTGTAGGCAGAGAAAAAAAAGTTAGATTATGATTCAGCTCGAGCAGTACTACTCATTTTGTTGAAGTTGACATTTTCCTTTGCCGGCTGCACAACCAGATGGCTGAGATCAAATGGATAACAATGGGCAAAGGATATTTTAGGAGAAAATGAAAGAAACAACAACAAAAAAAAGAGGGTCTAGTTTATTATTTCCACGGTGACCCTAACTGAGCCTTAAATTCCCAAGCACATTTGGCTTAGAAAATGCTCTGCTATATACTGGTCTCTAGTTTAATACATTTCACCATAATTATCTCAAATATTTAAAGGAATTATTAGCAAGATGAAATGGTATGAAAGAATACTTCAATAAGACTTCAAATTAGCCTTCTGGTGTTAAATCTGAGTTTGTGTTTCCTAATAGAAAAATCACAGGCTCCCTAATCAGACAGACAGGCTGATTGCTGCATCTTCTACCCACTGGCTCTATTATTCTTGAGCTGTGTATTGCTTGCCTATTAACTTGGTGCTACTAATTCCAGTAGTCATGTATGGATGTGAGAATTGGACCATGAAGAAGACTGAGTGATGAAGAACCCATACTTTTGGATTGTGGCATTGGAGAAGACTTGAGAGTCCCTTAGACAGCATAGAGACCAAACTAGGCAATCCTAAAGGAAATCAACCTTGAATATTCTTTGGAAGGACTGATGCTGAAGCTGAAGCTCCAATACTTTGGTCACCTGATGTGAAGAGCCAGCTCATTGGAAAAGATCCCTCTGCCAGGAGAGACAGAAGGCAGGAGAAGAAGGGGACAACAGAGAATGAGATGGTTGGATGGCATCACCAACTCAATGAATACGAGTTTGAGCAAGCTCCAAGAGATAGTGAAAGACAGGAAATCCTGGTGTGTGGCAGTACATGGGGTCACAGAGAGTTGGACATGACTTAGCAACTGAAAAACAATAACTGATCTCCAATTCCCAGGGCTTTTATGAAGACCAAGTAGACATAAGTCGTACGTCCTCACACATGGCAGTGTCTACGATAGCTGGCATCTGTCTCCGCCAGGTGATGCTGTGTAACTGAAAGTGTTTCCACTCCCCACTACTGTACCTTACATGAAGAACCAACTGGGTGTTGAGACTGCCAGGGAGGACTCCACATGCCAAAAAAATTCCTGGAACTGCCCCATCTAGCCAACAGTATTCAGGCCTCCGCACCCCAAATTGCCCACGAGACAGAGTCCTTAAGTGCAGTCCACCTGGGCATGACCGCAGGCGCTGCAACAACCGTGCCTTTCTGACCTGGGTTTATGTGGAAAGTGTCACGGACAGCAACAGGAGCAGTTGTGAATGTGACGGCAGGCACGGTACTCAGTACGCAGCGCACGGAGAGTGGGCCAGGTGAACTCATTCCAGCATGGGAGGCTGGGTCCAGGTGCGCCTCATTTGCAAAGGCCTGGGGGTCCAGACACCACACACTGGTGGAGCACCGATTTCTAGGCTGTAACTTGAAGACAGCCAGGGTGCCTGTGGTCTTTGTCTAGCAGCTGTGCTCCATGGTTATCCGCAACGACTCAGAGAAACCTGAGACTTCCCTTTGTTCCCATCTAAGAAACAGATCCAGTTTCCCTGCATCTTGTATCCTAATCTAAAGCTGTCTCAGAGCAGATGACAGGGGAATCCTGGGTTCAGGGAGGTGCCCTTCCATCTTTTTTTAGGGGGCTGATTCAGCGGAGCCCCTTCTCATCAAAGATGAGATATTAAGACAAAGTGGCAGCTCCCTCGTCTGCTCCCCCGGGCCTCCTGCTCTCGCTCAGGGTCCATTTCTTAACTCAGACTATGATAATGGTTCGCAGCACCTGGAACCCCTGAGATCCTTGCAGAAAGACAGAGAACCTTCCCCTTTAGGAGTATTGCTAAACTAAGCATTGTGTACTGTTTTTTATGCAAGATGATTAAGCAGTGATTTTTAGGAAAAGTATATTTTCAGTGAATATATTTTTTATTTACTTCCTAAATTTATTTACGTGTGTGGGGTCTTAGTTGTCTAACATGGGATCTCTCGTTGTAACGCATGGGCTTACTTTCTCTGGTGCATGTGGGAATCGTAGTTCCCCAACCACGGGTTGAACCCATGTCTCCTGCACTGCAGGGCAGATTCTTAACCACTGGATGATCAGGAAAGTCCCTATATTATTATTTTAAAACATAGTTTATTTTTTCACCAATACCTCTGGCATGCAAGGTCTTACTTAGTTCCCCAACCAGGGATTATACCCATGCCCCCTGTGGTGGAATTGTGGAGTCTTAACCATTGGACTGCCAGGGAAGTCCCTGAACATATTATTGATTATAGTACAGGATTCTTTCAAATGCAGTATTTAACAATGTTCATAATATATCTGGACCAATTTTACTTTTTCCTGTTTAACAAATGACACATGATGTTTCCGTTGCTTTCTGTTTAACTATGTGAGAAAAAATAATGATTTGTGAATAAATATCTTTCAAAATGTTAAGCTTGGGAAACAAATGAGGCTAAAATAGGCATGTGTTAAAGCATGTTAAAGTGCCAAGACAGAGTTTTTAAATGCTTTTGGACTTGATGTTCAGAAATGTTATACCTTATGTATTATAAATCAACTGCCCGGTTTTGATAATTTTTGTGTTTTGTTTCTAATCGATAAGACAAAAAGGATTCCTGCTGCTCACTGAGCCCTTATCCACAAGAAAACATTGTAGATTATAGATAGGCTTTCTTCTTTTGAAATAAACAACCACATTGGATATAAACATCATTATTTCCCTCTCTTAAACTCTGGACTGTATTTATTTACTTCTAATCTTTATTTTAAATCTATTACATATTGTCCAGAGGGGCACAAAATTAACATTAAAATCTAACTCCCTCATTTCTAAAATATGTTTTTTCCAAAATAACTGAGCAAATATTGCATTTATGTATAAGGTGACCACATATGTTTACTAATGCCAGTTACTCTAGTGTAATTATAAATAACCTTCGTTTTTACTCTCAAATGAGCATGAGTTCAGATGAGAAATTTTGCAGTTATTATATATAGTTATATGTATCAGATGACATTTACACATATATATATACATGTGTGTCTGCATATGTATGTATATGCATATATGTAAATGTACACATAAGTATCCATTTTTAGGAATTGAGGGAAGATTTTTATTGGTGTGAATTTAGAGAAATGTCACTCTTTTTGAGCTCCTCATATCCTGAATTGCAACATCGGCTATTTCCTCTCTTCCTGTTCTAGTTATGCATATAAGCCAAACAATGGATAAATTCAGATGGAAACTATTTACATCAATTTGGCAGATAACTGGGTTCAAAACAGTGCCAAGAGGAATTAGTGACTGAGTCACAGCAGCTCTCTCATCTAATCTCTCCTAAGAGTCTCCCACTCAGAGTGCATCTGCTGAATGCCCTTCTTGGTAGAGAGGGTGGGGATGGGGGAATGCTTGTAATGATTTGATGTATTAATCTTTTTCAAATCGACATATTTACTGTTTTTAACAGCAGGAACTTCCAGAAGCCCTGATGTCCACAGTTTGGGAACTGCTGCTTCATTTCCTCACTAACCTTTGAAAGGGAGGCAGCAAAACAGTAGGCACTCCCTGGAAGTGTTATTGATCAAGGACACTGACATTTAAGAGTTACTGAGGATCATGAATCACACTGAAAATTTAGAAATGTCTCTGAAACTTTTTTTTTTCCTGGTCAGTTTTACCCTGGCACATAAAAGAAAAAAAAATACTTCATGTACAATTTTGCTGATTTCAGCAACTCCAAAAGCCCAGTCCAGAATTTCAAATTCCTGATCTAGGGACTTCCCTGGCAGTCCAGGAGTGAAGACACTGTGCTTCCACTGCAGGGGGCGTAGGTGGACTGGGTACTAAGACCCCACCTGCATGCCGCAGAGCATGGCAACAAAAAGACAACTCCAGATCTAGTGGCCAAAAATGAGCCATCCTCATTCTTTACCATTCAGATATGACAAGATTCAGATCAGTCAGTTCTCATCCCATTCTGCCAGCAAGCTCCTAAATATTAAAAAAGAGTAGAAGAGAGGGAGAGAGGGCTTGAGGAATTCACAAGGAAGAAATCTGCATTGATAAAGAACAATTTAATGTCACTCAGACAAGTTCAGGCCTTTCTGACTGATCCGAGAGAGAGACTCAAGAGGAGGAGACTGCTCCTCCCTCCTTTCTTGGTGGGAATGTGAATTGGTGCAGTCACTATGGAAAACAGTATGGAGGTTCCTCGAAAACCTCCAAACAGAGTTGCCATATAACCCAGCAATGCCACTTGCAAATACCCAGACGGAACTATAATCTGAAAAGATACACGTATCCCTATATTCACAGCAGTACTGTCACAGTAGCCGAGACATGGAAACCTAAATGTCCATCGACAGATGAGTAGATAAAGAAGATGTGGTACATGTATACAGCAGAATATAACTCAGCCAGAAAAAGAATGAAATAATGCCATTTGTGGCAACATGGATGGCCCTACCGAATATCATACTAAGCAAAGTAAGTCAGAACGACAATTACCATATGATGTCACATATGTGTGGAATCTAAAATATGATGCAAATCAATGTATCTAGCAAACAGAAATAGATTCACAGACATAGAAAACAGACTTGTGGTTGCCAAGGGGAAGAGGAGGTAGGGAAGGGATGGACTGGGAGTGTGAGATTAGGAGACGCAAACTAGTATATAGGATGGATAAACAATAAGGTCTTACTGTGTTGTACAGGGAACTATAGTATTTTCAATATCCTGGATAAACCCCAGTGGAAAAGAATATGAAAAAGAACATAACTGGATCACTCTGCTGTACAGCAAAAATTAACATAACACTGAAAATCAACGATACTTCAATAAAATTTAAAAAAATAAAATGTTTCTCATTTAGTAATATTTCCAGCCATGTTTTTTTTTTTTTTTTTTTAAAGTGGCTTGCCCTTAGGGAAATCCTTTCTAACCTGTTATTAAATTGGTAAGTACATTTTGGGTGGGACATTCTCCATCTTACCTCAGCCACATTAAAATAAAAAACACCCTGCTGAGCTGATAGGCTTCTGGAGACCAAATGCTCCATCTCCCAGCAGAGGCCGGACAGACACTGTCCTCCAAAAGGGTTACACTGACATGGAGTGGGCAGACCCTCCCCAGAACACATCTGCTTAGCTAACAGGGTGCCTTCCTGATGCTGCCAGGGAACACAAGGCTACAAATGCCCATGTTTAAATAGCTGGAGCCAAAGCTGCAGCCGAGCACGATAATTAGTTTCATTATTAACTGACTAAAAAACACATAGAGCTGTTTCTTTGGAGAATAAATTTTTAATTAAGCAAAGTTGGTGTTTCAGCAGGTGAGGGGCCCTGGAAAGCTTCTATGATGAAATTTCATGACCAATAACTCCTCAGCGGCATGGTATTATTAACAAGATCATGATGAAGGACATAGCTGAGCAGTTTAAAAATAGATGATTACAAGTGCTTTCCCTAGGTGTGAAAGAACCACTGTTTGATATCTAATACCTGGGCCTACATGCCTAACGATGTCTCAGCGGATACAAACACCTCATCCTAAGACCACTAAAAACATTTCTTTGGGAGAAAGCAAAGATGATTACTCTTCTGTTTCGTAGGCATAACTGTCAAATCACAAGAGGAGGTATATATTACAGTAAAGACCCAGGGTTGGGATTCGGACTCCTTGCATCTCCTAGGGCAGTTACTTCCACTACCATGCTTCTATTTCCATCATCTGTAAAATAGAGGAGGTGATTCAATTGACAACATCAATCTTACAGGATTGAGATGAGGATTAAGTGATAATACACCCCTAAGCACACTGTGTGAGAGAAAATACCCAAGTTGCTTTAATTTATAACTCCAAAAATGATTTGAAGTTGGAAATTCACTTGCCTCCAAGAGCGTATCCCCCAGGGTTCACCCCAAAAGGCGTCACACACTAATAACATGATTTTTCCTCGAGATGATATACCTTCTACTCATTTTTAAAGACACAGCTTTGAGTTCTATGAATAAAAAGAAACTCAATGCTTAAGCTGAAGATATGCCTCAGAAAGCCATCTTTTAAAATACAAAATCCTTTTTATCTCACTTCCATAAAAAGTAAAATATCTGTGGGGAACAGCTGGCTATAGGCAAAAATAATTGTAATCTAATGCGAGGCTCCGTTACAGAAGCGCCCTCCTAGAGCAGAGCAGCTGAGCCAGGCTCTGGCTGACACCCTGAGCTGCAGGGCTGAAACCAATGCATTAACCCAGCCAAAGCCTGGGGAGCTGTTCTCCAACATCCGACGCCCTTTAATTTATCTGCAACTATGAAATCTCTGATCACCACACAGATGATTGCCCAAAATAAAGTGGAATAAAAAGAGAGGAGGATTATGTATTGTAGAGGTAAATCTACTGGACTGGAAAGAAAACAGCTTGGCTCTGAGAAAAGCAACATCAAAATGGGAGGAAGAGTCAGACTGTGAGGACCCCCAAGGAAACATACATGGTCCGCAGGGGACACCCTGGTCTCTGAAGCAAGGCTGGCTGTGCCGATCACTGACCCACTGCATGGACACCTGAACTGCAGCTCATGACTTTCACTCCACCGTATGGCTCTGAGCAAGTGATGTAACCACCCTTGGCCTTGGGTTTCTCACCATGAATATGACTGACAAGCTAGATGGTGGTGGTGGTTTGGTCCCTAAGTTGTGTCCGACTCTGTCAACCCCGTGGACTGTAGCCCTCCAGGCTCCTCCATCCATGGGATGTCCCAGGCAAGAATACCGGAGTGGGTTGCCATTTCCTTCTCCAGGGGATCTTCCTGATTAAGGGATTGAACCTGGGTCTCTTGCATTGCAGGCAGATTCTTTACTGACTAAGCCACCAGAGAAGCCTGACAGACTAGGGTCCAGAGCTAAATTCAATCTAAGATCTCTTCTAATATTCAAATATTTAAACAGGATTGCTTTTTGGAGGACAACTCAGTAACTGTTCAGTCACAAACTTTTGAAACTGGGAGATGTTTCCTATTTATTTTTCATTTTTTAAAAATTTTATTGAGGTAGGTATGGTATAAATTGTGATAAACTGCATATATTTATAGTTTATGGAGATGAAATTTGACATTTATAAAATATTATGGACTTTATAAGAATTTTATTAATATAAGGCTGAAAATCATCACCACAATCATGAACATATCCATCACCACCAAAACTGCCTGCTTTTAAACAAAATTTGATTGGAATATAGTTGCTTTGATGTTTCCTATTTAAATATGCTTTCTTTTTATCCCACTTCCAAGAATAGCTGGTAAGGATACTGGATCCCTCAACACATGCTCCCAAATGCTTCAAATTCAACTTGCCAAATTCATCAAAGGTTACCTTTCTCACTGGCTGTAATAACCAGCTGCAACCAAAATTAGAACTCTGTAATGGCTTCAGAGAGTAGCTACATTTGCTACTTCAAAAGACAGTATTGTATCTGAACTAAATCTGATACTACATTTGCGCACCCCCCCTTTTTTTGGCCAACTGTAAATTGGTTTTTCACGGACTCTGTTGAGGTTAGTGTGTTCAGTCTGTTTATATCAACATTTTGGGGGGAGAAAATAAACATGAAAAAAACCCTCTTGATTTGAAAATAGTTCAAAAGTCCTTTAAAAAATTATTTTCCTAATGTATGTAACTATGTGCTTATTTCGAGTCACTTATCTTTCCACTAAAGTCCTCTTAAGAGACTGTCTGTATGTTACTTAGCTTCGTTACATGGTTCCCACTGTGCTTACCCCATACCCTCCATGCAGTTACAATTCCTGCACATAGCATAGCAGATGCTTAATAAATATATTGTTATTGTGGAATGAAACTTGATAGATAAAAACAGCATTACAGATGTCTTATTTCTAAAGAGCAGAACCTAGAGGCCAATAAGAAAAACAGGTAATGGGCACCAACATGCACGTGGGCAAGGAGACTGAACTTAAAGTTCCCCTGTGAAGGACGGTGGTCCTCAGTCCGTCTGACCTCCTGTCTGGCTAAATGTGCCGCTAGCTCCGAGGAACAGGCAGTTTCCAACACAAATTCTCTCCCAGTGGAACCTCAGGTCACACGCAGATGGATGCTGTCTGTGGCTCTGGGCTGGGCAGGTAACTCATCACACCAGTTTCTTAGGTGACAAATGAGAGAGCTGGACAATTCCTTCAGCTCCGACAATCCAGGACTTTCATGTTTTGCCAACGTTGACTGACCTTCTTTGAAAATCCTGTGTCTTTACTGACAATTAATTAATTCTGTTTGCCACACCAAATAACCATTCACTGGCCAAAACAATACACTACAGCAATGAATAACCTCCGCATTGTAAATCACGTGAATGACACAGACTAACTATCAGGGTATAAAGCATCATGGCATGGGAAGACAGCAGGCTGCTGTGGGTGATTTTAACATTTTGTTTAGTTTTTCTGCAGGCTATCTTCCAGGCTCAAAAATGATGCTCAGCAGTTATGGCCACAAGACAAGTTGGGCAAAGTCACTTCCTACCTGTGAAAACTGATAATCAAATATGTTCACCCTTCTAAAGGCCACGCCGTTTTTCAAGCGTCTTCCTAAACTGTGGCAGGAACTGCTTCCCCATGAACAGTAAGTGCTGTTTGTGGTCAGAACCACCACAAGCTCTTTCCTAATGCGCTGTCCCAAAGCATGCAGACCTTCGTCTCCCATTCCAGCTGTAGAGGCGGCCGGGACTCAGAACGCGGGACCAGTTTACTCACCTTACTACCATCTACCCGTAAAGACACTACTGTGGGTAACACCCGGCCGCGTTCCTACACCAAGTGGGTGAAAAGAAAGAAGTTAATAAAAGGAGTGCCTGGAGACATCCAAAAGACTAAATATGTTCCTTCTTTAAGAAAACTTAGAAGCCCAATTTGGGGCCTCGCTGGGAAGAACATCACATAAAGCAGGTTTGGAGGGCTTCCCTGGTGGTTCAGTAGTTAAGAATCCGCCTGCCAATGCAGGGAACACGGGTTTGATCCCTGGTCCAGGAAGATCCCACATGCCAAGGGGCAACTAAGCCCATGCGTGTAACTACTGAGGCCACATGCCCTACAGCCTATGCTCAGCAACAAGAGAAGTCACTACAGTTGGAAGCCCACACATCGCAACTAGGAAAAGCCCATGCACAGCAAGGAAGACCAAGCACAGCCCCAAAACATATAAATAATAATAATAATAATAATAATATGTTTGTTTTAATCCCAGAGACAACAAAAAAGAAATACATTTCCAATGAGCATTTTGCAGTCAACAGATGCTGTGGCTGAACAGCTTTCTAGGGCTTCCCTGATGGCTCATTGGGTAAAGAATCTGCCTGCAATGCAGGAGACACAAGAGATGCAGGTTCAATTCCTGGGTCAGGAAGATCCCCTGGAGAAGGAAATAGCAACTCACTCTAGTATTCTTGCCTGGGAAATCCCATGGACAGAGAAGCCTGGTGGACAATAGTCCAAAGGGTCACAAAGACTCAGACATGACTAAGCATACCAGTTGCCTTGATATTTGCATGATTCAGTGGGTTCCATGAACTGTGACAACACAGCAAATTTAGGGAGTGAGTCCCCTGGACTGTGAAAGCTCAGTGGTTTCCATGACCCCACCCTCTAGCGGGGTTGTGGGGTGGTTATTTCTGTGGTTGGGGGAAACTTCTGTGAGTTTTCAAACCAAATTACCACCTGCTTTTCTAAGCAATGCCTCTATTCCCGTGCTGTCTCCATGTCAACTGCCCTTCCTGCTTCTTGATGAAGGCCCTGGCTACTGGAATGTCTATTTTCTAGGCAGGCAGCAAAGAAAGGTGGCCCCAAATTATCATCAAAGGGATCTGGGTGGATGGATACAGATTGTCTTAGCACAATCAGCCTAAAACTACCAGGGGAAAAAAACTGTAGTCTGACAAATTATTACTGGTGGCAATGAGGGAGGCCCCCGAGCAGAGGAACTCAAGGGTGTCTCACCAACAAAGGAGAGAGGAAAATACAGGTATCCTAGGGAGTCTGGATAGCAGTAAAGTGAAGCAGAGTTTGAACAGGCTTAAAACAAAGCAGGCTATGTCAAGGAGTTAACATCCATGCCTGGACAGCACAACGCACCCAGGGTCCTGTCTCCTTTGTCTTAAGCACAGAGTTAGGATGGATGTGGCGTGTTGTGTCCAGAAGCATCTGTCTGAAGCCCTGCATGTGGTTGTCAATCAAGGCTGCTTCTCTGTGTCATAGGGACTCAAGCGCCCTGGGCGGGAGTGGCAAGTTTTATTCTTCACTGATGTAACTTCACACTGTCCGTAATCTAAGAGGACAAGACTTCTCAGTGAATAAGCGGGCAGCAGTCACTCAAGAAAGGGGGTTATTGTGACCGCACACCTCCCTGTCCTTAGGAGACACATTTCCGGTCAATGTTGCCCCTACTGTTTTCTGTGTCTGTTCTTCCATCCTGATGAATGACTGTGCAGACTTTTACTTTCTCAGCCTGAGCTAATTTTTACTCTTTGAAGATATAGATATATAATATAGAACTCACTGTGTGTGCAAGAGAGATGGAGGAAGAGGGATGGAGGGAAAGAGAAAGACAAAGAACGTGTTATTTCTTCCTGGATTCTCAATAATCTTTCCCTTGACCTTCCTTCTGGGTTTAACACAGGCTGACACCCCAAAGGAGAATTTCGTTTATTCTAGCCCTTTTTCATTTCCATAACATTCCTAATTTAGTAAACTATGCCTGTGCAGTGAACTCAGGATACTGAAAACTTCATGCCAGTACATAAAGAACACAATGCAATATGATAATCAATTGTAAGCATCATAATGATAAAATAATTATAGTAATAATACTGTAGTATTGTAATAATTTAGAAAAGGATGCAGGTTGCCCTTCAGTGGAAAGATAAATGAGACTGAGCCATGCTCAATTAAGCATTTGAAAAAAATGTGAAACTCAACTTGCACAAATGGAATTTTTTTTAGAAAGCAAATTTGTGAATGGAATTTTACATAGAAATGCTGCCAGTTACATTTTCAAACAGTTGGCACTTCTATGGTGGGTAAGATATTGCCTTCCAATGCGGAGGGTGCAAGTTTGATTCCTGGTTGGAGAGCCAACATCTCACATGCCTCGTGGCCAGAAAACCAAAACATAGAAGAGAAGCAATATTGTACCAAATACAACGAAGATTTTAACAATGGTCCAAATTAAAAAAAAAAAAAATTACCAACAGTCATCCATGACGGCTTGTTATTTCTTTACTATGTGGATCTTTTCTTTCAAAGACATGCTGGTAATAAAATGAATGATACTAAAAATGCCAACTATCAGTGGTTTTCCCTTTTCAAATGGGTATTTATGAAATAGTGATAGTCCCAGAAAGATGGTTTTGTAGAAGAGGAGTAATTAAAATCTCAGTGTTAGGCACTGTCTGGTGAAAATGAGCAAATCTTCCAAAAATGATTGTTCTCTTTCCACTTAAACTATTGGGAGCAGAATCGGCCAGCTAATTGCAGGCCATTAGCTTCCTTCCATGGATTCAGAGAGAAGGCCATGGGATGAGGGCCTGGGAAAAAAGAAGAAATATGAAGGAGGCAAAATTCTACCTGCTTAAAGCAGTGGAGGACCTAAGTCTCAGCTCCACCTCCGTCCTCCCCATCCTTTATGACCAGCCCCACCCCTCCCCACAGGAATGAGTGGGCACATAGCCAGGTATGAGCCTTGAGCTGGGCTGGGTTTGCCTTGGTTAGGCAACAGAAAGGCAAGGAGGTGGCTGGTGGAGCCAGAAAGCAAGTAAGTGAATGGAAAAATGATGAGAAGACAGATGTCTTAGGGATACATCCTGAGTGACCTGTAGATGACAGGGGAGCCGATGCCGACCTGAATACTGATGGTTAAGAACTGCTAAGCAGGGACTTCCCTGGCAGTTCAGTGGCTAAGACCCTGAGCTCCCAATGTAAGTGGCCCAGGTTCGATCCCTGGTCAGAGAACTAGGGTCCCATGTGCCGCTGCTAAGAGTTCACACATCTCAGTGAAAAAGATCTCGAGTGCCAAAAATAGAAAAATGATTCTGAATGCCACAACTATGACCCAGTGCAGTCAAATAAATGAATTAAACACTGCTAGGCATGGCGTTTTAGTTAAGGTGTAGGATGGGACTGCTTCGATGGAGTGTTTGGAAAACATGGACTTAAAAGATTCTATAATCAGGCACACAGGAGGGGTTTATGATGGTCTTAATCATAGCTACTGGGCAGTTTGATATAAAAATAAACAGCACTGTAAACTTTGAGAGATGGATGGAAAAATCTAAAATTCCATAGCAGGACACAGAAGTCCCCTCTTGATAATAAAGACAGGAAGAATTAAAGCTAATTCAAATATTGTAATATGCATGGGAAAACACTTGGCTTTGAAACACATAAACTAGTTTCTAATTATGAAACCTGGCTTCTTTACAAACATTGTTTCCTCTGCTTGGAGTGAGCTATTGAGGCAATTACGAACAAAAGTATTTTCTTATCACGGAAGAAGTGATGGCAAATTAGTTTATAAATATTTAGCAGTTATGCAGTCAAGCCAATAAAAAAGAACACATTTTATTGTCCATCATGCTGATTAGAGTCCTGAAATAGTGTTAAAATTAGGTTATGTTTTCCTCATTGGGAACTTCAGATATAATATTGTTATGTAATCCATTTCCCTCTCAGGAGTCTAATGGGTTCAAGTCAGGTTTGAATTCTAGTTTGGTCCTTGTGAAATGAAGAGGAAATTAGAAGTCAGTCCCAGAGATCACCAAAAATCTGATTCTGGAGCCTGATTTACTGAATGGCTGCCAACAGAGTCATCAACAGAAATGGCTATTTATGAAACATCAGGTTTCTCCAACTTGTGCCTGGCAGACCCAGCCGGAACCACATGTGCTCGGTCTTGTTTCTCTGTGGACTGGTTTCACAGAGACACTGGAGCAGTAAAGAGCTAAATGACATTTAACCCCAATTGTAAGCATTTAATGCTCACATCATTATAATAATAATAAAGAAATAAATTGCTACTATAAAATAACCAGGATAAAAAAAAAATCTCATTTCTTGGTGAGCCTCCACAAGTTACTTGTAGTATTTCCTTGTGCCTTAAAAAAAGTGTGTGTGTGTGTGTGTGTGTGTGTGTGTGTGTGTGTGTGTGTGTGTGTGTGTGTGT